>JAHKKF010531941.1:8026-21553 GCA_019740295.1 Labeo calbasu | reverse complement strand
ACAAAAATGCTGAAAAACCAAAGAATTTGTGGGACCTGAAGGATTTTTCTGAAGAACAGCGGGAAGTTTAACTGTTCAGGACGAACAAGGGACTCATGAACAACTATCACTAAACAAAAAAATAGCTGTGGATCATTCAGGTAACAACACAGTATGAACAGTAAGAATCAGGCGTACGTAAACTTTTGAATGGGGTCATTTTTATAAATTCAACTATTATTTTCTCTTGTGAAATATATGTTAACATCTTTTATGTGAAATATCTTATTCAGGTCAGTACTAAATACAAAAATAACATGCATTTTGTATGATCCCTGTTATTTTGGTAAAATAATTCTCATTTTGCAGATTCTGCAAAGTGTATGTAAACTTTTGACCTCAACTGTATACTCACTAGTTCACTTTTATAGCCCCATTGTGTTCATAATCACTCTTCTACAAACTATTATAACTCAAACTTTCAGGGAAAATGTTTTTAAATAAAGACAGAAAAAGAAGCTTAATAGTGGTGATGTTTAAGTCATGAAATCGTGGTGTAGTTCGTGTATAGCAAACGTTTAGCTTATTTTTTCTGCCGACCGTTTTCAGGCTTCGAAATTATTAAAAGTTATGTTCATTTGTGAAGATTATTGTGATGAACAGAACTAAGAATCATACTTTTTGTTGGTCACAGATCTTATTTTTTAACAATCTAAAAGCTGATGGAAAAATCCTATTGGGTTTTGCTAACTCCCGTGTTGGCCTACAATAATAAACTAACATTTTATACTGTATATACATAACAATGTCCCTGTTGAGCAGCTCCATCAGCTGGCCCAGATCTCTCACACTAACCCCAGGCCACCCTACCATCGAGCCCTGGTTATGGTTCTATTAGAATCTTTTTTTTATCCAATACAAACCAGCAATTTGTTGGTGCAGTCCAACTGTGCTATTTCAGAAGGGGAAAGGTCAAAGCGAGTGAGGCCCATACTCCTACAGATCTTATTACACAGGTGGGAGTGGAAGAAAAGAGCCATGCCACGCACACCTGAAACATATAGACAAACATGACAAACGGTGAAATCAAATTCTTCAAGTTTCTACGCAAAAAAACAGGATGTTGATAAATACCTAGGTTGCCATCTCCAAAGTCGGTCCCCTTCTCAGTGTGGATCTGAGGGTCCGTGTAAAGGTCCCCAACACCCTGAATGTCCACCACTATCAGCTGGTGTCCAGAGCGCTCAAATGTAAAGTGACTGAATGCCTAAAGCCACAAAAACATAATTGCCAATTAATAACAACACATAACTTTAACAACAAAATTCAGATTTTTGTTATATCCTTCACAATATACCTGAGGTGTAAGCCGTATGTTATCGTCCCTCACAAAACCAGAGTTGGAGTTGTACTTTGTGTACTTCCCCTCAATGTAGTGTTCAAGGTGAAACAAAGGGCTCCCTGGGCGACTAATCATTTCCACAACACACATCTGCATGATGTCAACCTAATTTCAACCAAATTTCATTTATATTATTGTTTGAGTGGTCAAACCTTGTTTACAAACTACGTCCACCAATAAAGTACCTGTTTGGGTGGCCTATGGCGATTGAACTCCTCACCCCATAATTTAGCCTCCATTTGTAACCTCACATCCTCAAAGTAAACCTCTCTGTCCACAGTCTCCATGTAACTTTTAGCCACGTAGTTGGAGGCTGATTTCCAGTTGCTGCTGTGGGAAAAGTTTGACAACTTCTTCCTGTAAACGAAAAAGAACAGAAAGCTACAGGTCAACAAAAAACATTTCAAAACAGAAGATGAGAGTTGTAAAACTATCACTTGAAAAATCGAAGATATACCATCAAAAAAGGGACGTACCAACTAGAAGGGATGTATATTTTATAAAGCATAACTAAATATTTTAATACCATGTTGATAGGCTGGTTAATGTGGTGAATATGACTTCAGTAAAAGATGCGTCAAGCAGTGTCAGTAATAATCAGGTAGTGTGACAAGTACAACTATTCTGATATTTTTCTAATGATTTTATTGTTATAATGTGCAATTTTGACAGCAATTAAACACATTACATGGAATATTTGTACTTTTAATTAAAAAAAAAACTGAAAAAAGTTAAAAGGTGAATAAAAACTGGAAAAACAACTACATTAACAGGAAAGTAATAAAAACTGGAAAAACTTGACTACATTGACAAGAAATTAATTAAAACTGTAAAAACTTGACTACATTGACAAGAAATTAATAAAAACTGGAAAACTTGACTACAATGACATGAAATTAAAAAAAAATTGTGGAAAAATTTAATAACACTGACAAAAAATTAACAAACACTGTGGAAAAACTTGACTACAGTGACAAAAAAATTATAAAAAATTGTTGAAAAACTTGACTACACTGACAAGAAATTAATTAAAACTGGAAAAATGTGACTACAATGACAGGAAATTAATAAAAACTGGAAAACTTGATTACACTGACATGAAATTAACAAAAATTGTGGAAAAATTGACTGCATTGACAAAAAATTAACAGAAACTGTGGAAAAACTTGACTACATTGAAAAACAAATTAGACTACATTGACAAGAAATTAACCAAACCTGTGAATAAACCTGACTACACTGACAAGAAATTAATAAAAACTGAAAAAATTTGACTACACTGACCAGAGAGTAATAAAAGCTGTGGAAAAATGTAACTACACTGCCAAGAAAGTAATAAAACTGTAAAAAGTAGACTATATTAATAAGAACTTAATAAAAGCTGTGTTTCTTGATTACACTGACAAGAAATGGTACAATTTTACTTTTCACTTCAAACCAATACTCATTAATAAAAATTAATATTTACCTAGTCTAAAGTATATATTTTTAAATTGGCTTGACTTACGCTCTAAAGCATTCCCTCATGGCTCCTTTCCCAAATGGCTGTGAAAGAAATATAAATGAATTATTTAAAAAAAAATACAGAAATAATCAGCATCACCATATTTATGTTGATGTTACAATCACAGAAAACAAGTGTATTATAGTGCCAAATACCTGAGAGGAAACCTTGATAAATATGTCATCTTTTGCCCATTCACCAGTAACTGCATTGTATCTAAAGGACAAAAACACATTTACATTTTAATCACCTTAAAAATAGCTTTCTATTTCCTTTCATTCTCAGGAAGTGGTTCTCAAACTTTTTCCACAGCAGCAGCTGAAAATCAGCCTCAAACTATGTGACTATGAGAGATGTAAATTCATCCAATGTAAATGCATTTTCCCCTTAAAAATGTATCTTCTACATTATAAAGATAATTCAGAAAAGTGATTATTTGTATTCACTGGGACAGTTAATGAAAGAGTTCATGAAGTAAATACTGCACAATAGGCACAGTTCTTAAAGCGAACGGCCAATATTTACACAAGTAAGTGCTGCTTTTTTTCCCCCTGGCCCAGAACACTGTGTACCGTGTAGACCAACCCATCGGACACAGTTGTTTAATGGCACACACAGCCGTTGGCTGGGAGTCAAGGGATATTTTAGAGGTGTGAAGTTACAAATGCTTAAATTTAGAGTCTTGAAACTGGGATTGGACCCCTTGTGTTTGTATCCATCTGACATTATATGTTCAGTGTCTCTTATTTAACATGCAATGACATTCTGAATTCATCTGAGATTGATTTAGAGTTGTGTCAGGTGATGTGGCATAGTGGTAAAAACCAAAGTTCAGTGATGATATGGCACAAGGGTCAATCTCGTGTGCAGAGTTGGGGACTCACCAATTAAAAGCAGCAATGCTACAAATTTCACATTTTTCAGTAACATGAGAGTAGCTAAGGTGTTTTCAAAATAGTGCAGTAACATTCTAGATTTTGGTGGATTTTGTGTTTCTGTCACTGTAACCAAAATTGTTAATTTATTCAAAACCCTCATTTTTATATGTGATATATTTTCACTGAAGTAGTTGCCTCTGGATTAAACCACTCGACTCAAGTCAAAGTTTTGGTTGGATGGACAGAAATATCTTTAACTGTGTTCTGAAGACAAACAAAAGACTGGAATGTTTTAACCCTTTAACCCCTGTAGCTGCTTTTTGTTGCTAGTCTGTAGTGTAGCTAAATATACTGCTTTTCCCAAAGAACAGCTTGACCTAGCTTGTAGCTCGGCTGTCTAAAGACTCAAATCAGCTTTTCCAACTCTGCTTATGTGTTGCCTCTTGCTGGATGCAAACCTCCATTCCTTGGCTTGAATAGTAGGTTAACAATTCAAAGGGCCTCACCTGTATCGAGTGCAGCGCTCTGTCTCGATTTCCTCCAGATGGAACTCAGCCCAAGGATCTGGCATGGCTTTGGCTTTCTGAATAGCATGTTTCCAAGTTGCCTGAGCAAGATAAAATTGAAGCTGTTTGAAAAACATTCACATCTGTCTGTATGGGTTAAAGAACTGAAGATGGCAGAGATCCACGCTATATTTTAGGGCTGTGTGCAAGCACAAAATAATGGTTGGGAAAAGAAGGAAGCTACTGGAGGAAAAGAGGTATGTTAATGGGCATGCAGGAATAAAAGCACAAAGAAAAGCTTGAATCAATGCTGAAAGTGTTCGGTAGACATTAGGCTAGGGGATGTTTAAATGAAAATTATTATCATGACATCCTGTTCCCAGGAATCAGAATCGGAACAAGAATTGTTACATTCCTTGATTCCCGTTCCTGTTGGACAGGTACTCCAACAACAAGTTGCTGTTCTGTGATCCTGATAAGCATTTGTCAGAAGCAAACACCGGGCTTGGTTATTTCCTGAACTTTGTGCTTTGCAAATTCTGAATAACAGCTGTAAGACGTCTACTTTACTGTACTACTATACTATAGTACAAGTCTCATCATGATACAAGTGTCACCAGTGAAGTAAACCTGACGTGCAGCAGACATGACACCATTTCTCAAAATAACCAGTAAACGTAGATCCTGTGGACACGTACATCCAGCCAATTTTTTATTTCCTTTCGAAAGGTCAGTGAGACGGTGCGTTCAAATATACGTCAGACACTAGGAAAGTGTGGGCTTCTCTTTACAGGGAACCCCTAAAGTATGGAAACATTACCCATGTGTCATAAGACATAACGTGACATAGGTAATCCATAGGCATCTCCTAAAGAGTACTCACTTCCCTTGAATGAATTATATATTAACGAGTGCTAAGTGCTTGGTTAAAAAAGCACTACAAAGTTGCATCTTCTCTGCTGTACATTATAAACAATTTTTAAAAATGCATTTGGAAAATAGAAATTAAAGTGCACTGGATTTACAATTTTAGCCATTATATTAGCCATAACATATGAAATATTGCTGTCTGTATCATACATAAATTCCTTGCATCCCTAACAGATGTCTTTCTCTTTAAAGCGAGCAAATGTAGAAGGAATGAAAGGGAAAATAAGGCGGCAGGAGAAATATGGAAAGAGCATGCATTCCAGGCGGGTGGCCACAATGACACAGGGTAAGATGGATTAATAAAATCCAGAAAAGAAAGTAAAAGTAAAGGTGAAGGGTGAAAATTGAAACTTTTCTACACATACCCGGCCTTTCTCAGTTAAAGAGCCAAACCTGACGGAATGCCCATCCTGCTCGTTTTCATTTTTGTTCTAAATTGAAGGAATAGACAAACCCACTTGTTTAAACACAAACATGTTAGTATAAAAGCAACCTGACTTACTGTATTTACAGTATGATTTACAGTACAAGAGTTTAAGGAAGTCATATCATCATAAGAGCCTGAGAGAGCTCCATATATGGAGTGTGAGTGTGTCACAGAGATGGAGAAAAACAATTTTTGCATACAGTACATTAGTGCACCACTGCCTCTGGTAACAGCACAAAAAGCTTGTGGATAAGAAAGACATTTGTTTACTAGTTCTCTGTGGTACAGACGATCTCTTTTACCATTACAGAGAGGTCATTGTCTAAGTGGATAAGAACAAGATAATGACGTTCTTGGATTTACATCAAAATACCTTTATGAAAACGATAATTCCAGTTCTGTTAATGATATAGCATTACATTTATGTTAAAATACACAATATATGCATCTCTGATGTGAAATGTAGCTATTGTAAAAGTACGAAATAGTATATGAAATATTAAACATTATGCAGTGATGAATGTTTGAAACACCATGACTATATTAATAACATGTCATTTCTATGTAATTTGCACCTTTTTGTAAAAATGTTATGCAAGTAGCCAACAATTCTGATAGTACACACGATAAACATATTGTGTACTACAGAAATAGTACAAATAGGGCTATGCTGGTCCAAAAATAGCCTTTGTTTACATGTTAGAGACTATATTTATCCAGGAAATGCTACTTTATGTATTTGCTTAATACAATAACGTTGTAATTAATGTTTTTATTATGTAGTAACCGTTTTATAAAAGCAATGAGGTACTCTAAATCATGCTGTATTGTACATATGACTACATTTATATTATAGTAAGGCGCTTACAACTGCAGATTAACTGGGAAAGACTCACCCTGTACGTGAAGGAGTTTTTGGGCAATGAATTAGAAAGCTGCTGGTTGCAAACGACGTTCTTTGAGTAGTCAAAAAAGCCTTTGGTTGGGCTTATGGGGTCGTCAGTGAAGATGGGGCAGATACGGAGGTCATCTTCTTCATCATCATCATCACTTGCATTGGAATCTTGGAAAGCCACTCTGCTCTTAGCACATCCATTCCTAAATCCATCCCGAGGACTTCCCACCTCTTCCATACTAAACATGAGCTCCTCCTCAGCCATGATGTCCCACTGTGTTGTGCACCAAAACTATAAACAAGCACATTGGAGTACGTTAAGTGTCAAATACTGCTACATCAGCAGATGCATTGTAAAAAAATGCAAACACGTTGTAGATGAACTGAGAAACGAATGATCGAGAACAGGTTGATCTAAAGTGAAGGTATTCGCTAATCTCTGTCCGACATAAACCTGTTCCTGTTTATGCATTCCACTGACCCGTAAAATAGTCACTGTACTAAAACACTAAAAACATCAGTTTGCAGTGACAAATGCAATTCATTTTAATACATTCAGGTTACACCATCATTCATTTTAAGTTTTGATTCAATGTAATTTGTTACATAAATACTTATAACAACAAAGCATAACCATAACATCTTAAAGGTACAGAGCACAAAAATAATCAAAGGTGTATACCTTACGTTAAGATGAATACAGCTGCTAGATTGAAGACATTACGAAAACAGAAGACAGATACTCTCACTTATCTCGAATCGCCATCACACCCTTGTAAAAAGGAAACCAAGTCATCAATGAATTGCAGCGTTTGAACGGAAGTTTCAGCTGCGGTTGTGTCTCAAGCACACTGGCCAGTGACAGGTTTACTGTGCCTCTGCAGAAATGTGTACTACGTGTCCTGGACTGCGAGCAAATGTTCCCTTATGTTGATTCCTCCAACCACGCATAACTCAGGACAACGACAGAGCTGCATATTTAGCCCTCTAGTGGGCTTTATCAAAAATACATTCATGCTTATAGTTATTTCATTTCAGAGAAATAATAGGTATTTTAATTTGTAAAAGTAACATATAAATAATAATTTAAAGACACAACATAGATTTTTATTAAGAAAACAACGTCAAAAACGTCAAATTATTATTCATAGAGAGCATGTGCCATAGTCAATCACATGGCCTTATATGGGAGAGCTCATGTTGTTATCGATCTCAGCGGGAATGTAACGAATTCTACTAAGGCGAGGGCGTGCCTCATGAATATTAATTTATTCGCGCTAACGTTTCCTGGACGGGGCAGTTGAGAATCATTAATATTTATGAGCCAAGCCTTCAAGCGGCCACATTCCAAAATCAAATCAAGTAGGCAAGTACGTAACGTCATTAATATTCATGAGAGGACCCTTCGCCGTAGTAGAATCGCATGTTCTCGGGGGCAGGGCAGGAATCCACACTGGTGAGGACTAGCTGCACGTAGTCACTGTGGAAAAGGACAGATCTGCCCATCAGAATCATGTGGCGTGCACACAGAGTGGATATTTTCGAGTTCGTGGTGTTCATTTTATTGCCAGTGTCAGCGTCATCAAATGTGACGCTTACAGTTGTTCCGAGACATTTCAAACGATTCAGTTTGATGACATTTGCAGATTAACCAGTAAACAAATAAATCGAGATGCGTTTGTTAGCGAGAGGATAACTCGTTCTGACGAATAACATTTGTATCAAACTACTTGTATTACGAATTGCTAATATTCTGAGATGTTACTTAAGCAAATTAACTACAATTGAGCATATCTTTATAGAGATTAACAATATATGTTAACTTTACTTTTCTTCTTAGGCTCATTTTTATAAGGCTAACCTGTCATCACTGAAGTCTTATGGTAGCGTGGCCGAGTGGTCTAAGGCGCTGGATTTAGGCTCCAGTCATTTCGATGGCGTGGGTTCGAATCCCACCGCTGCCAATATATTTTCGATTATGTATTTCTTAAGGATCTTCCATCTACAAAATAAAATTTGCATGAAATGTAAATATATTATAAATACAAGTCAAACTTGCCATGAAAAATTAAATTAAAGTTTGTCATATTTAATAACATGCAAACCTGTTCTCCTTTTTAACGATACTGTACATTATTTCTCTTCACTTGATTCTAACAATGGTACATATTATATGGGCCATTCTGCAGAACTGGTTCAGAGTCAGAGTTGGAAATATCTTGTGTCCTTTTTTTTCACAAATTTTGTATGCATATCCAAGCATAAAGCAAATTGCCTATATTCACCTAGTGTAAATTCATATTTGTTTAAATATATACATTTCTTATTCAAATGTTTATTTTTAAACAGAGAGAATCCTATGTATTATATTATATTATGCTATTACATGTTTCAGCTTATTTATTTAAATTTCTGTTTACTTACATTTATACATTTCAGGCAGTTATACATTCATACATTTTTACAGTTCATTGATTCTGATAAGCAGAAGACCATTATATATTATATTATATTATATTATATTATATATATGCTTCAGAAAACCTAAGCAATAAAGTAAATTACCTCACCTAGTGAACAGTTTAAACTGAATTGACTTTAGTGTTATTTAACTTGATAATTTATGATAATTGGTTACTTATAAGGAACCTAGTGAACAAATTGAATTGACTTCTTTCACTAAGATTAAAAATCATTTAAAGTAAGCAATTTATTTTCTTTTTCTTTTTCAGTAAGCACTTTTTGTAAAAGTATAGAAAAAAGTATAAAAAATCTTTCACAGCAAGTAATTATTAGAATTTTATTTGTGATTTTTATTTTATTTTTAAGGCCAATTCACATCACACTGATAGAGGTAGACCAACACTGCAGCTGACCGAGTACAGTATGTCACTTACAGTATGTCATTTCAACTTGTCCATTTGGTGAAACAGGCAGTGACCAACATGGCACGGCGTGACACGACACGACACAATAAATGCTGCCTCCGGTGCAGACACCAAAGAAAGGTCCGACCAAAAGAAAGGTCAATTTGTCATAGATTATTTGTACAATTTGCTTAGTTAATTTCAGATTCATATTTCAGATTCATATTTGTTAGCAAATTGGTAGGGATTTTCTTTTGAAAAAAGAAAAATATGTGTCTGTTTTTTTTGGCACCAAGGATGTGCCCTGTGTCCCACCCGCCACAACCTTACAGGACACACTCTAGTCCTAACTCCAAGTGTTTCCTCTGGGGTGAATTCACAACCTTGCCCAAATTTTCCAGGTGACCAAGATGTGCAATGTGCAGAGTTGCGCTCTTGGTCCATTGCTCGCCACCCCATCCAGAGGGCTGCAGCAGAGCTTCCCTGGCCTGTAAGGGTGGCCTCTCCTTATATGCACAGGCGCTTACAGGTTTCCTGGATGCAGACTGTTGCAGCACGGCACGACACGACAAATGTTATGTATGGCGTAGACACCATTATAATCTTTAATGCTGTCTATACTGGATACAGCATGGCACAATGAGACATGACAAATCCCGGACAGTAAACCGATGCCTCGTTCAGCAGAGCTTCCCTGGCCTGTAAGGGTGGCCTCTCCCTAAATGCACAGGCGCTTACAGGTTTCCTGGATGCAGACTATAACAGACTGTACTATGGGCACAGAGCTGATCTGTCCCGCCCAGAGTTCTGCACCAGAGCTAGGAACCAATCCGACCAAAAGAAAGGCCAATTTGTCACAGATTATTTGTACAATTTGCTTAGTTAATTTCAGATTCATATTTGTTAGCAACTTGGTTGGGATTTTCTTTTGAAAAAAATTATTTGTCTGTTTTTTTTGACACCTAGGATGCGCCCTGTGTCCCACCCACCACAACCTTACAGGACACACCCTAATCCTAACTCCAAGTGTTTCCTCTGGGGCGAACTCACAACCTTGCCCAAATTTTCCAGGTGACCAAGGTGTACAATGTGTAGAGTTGCGTTCTTGGTCCATTGCTTACCACCCCGTCCAGAGGGCTGCAGCAGAGCTTCCCTGGAACCAATCCAACCAAAATAAAGGCACAATTTGTCACAGATTTAGTTTTATATAGTTTTTGTACAATTTGCTTAGTTAATTTCAGATTTATATTTGTTAACAAATTTGTTAGCAAATTTTTTTTAATTATTTGTCGTTTTTTGGCAACCTAGGATGCGCCCTGTGCCCCACCCACCACAACCTTACAGGACATACTCTAGTCTTAACTCCAAGTGTTTCCTCTGGGGTGAACTCACAACCTCGCCCAAATTTTCCAAGTGACCAAGGTGTGCAATGTGCAGAGTTGCGCTCTTGGTCCATTGCTTGCCACCCCGTCCAGAGGGCTGCAGCAGAGCTTCCCTGGCCTGTAAGGGTGGCCTCTCCCTAAATGCACAGGCGCTTACAGGTTTCCTGGATGCAGACTGTTGCAGTAAGGTGCGACACAACGTAACAAATACTGTGTCCGGTGTAGACACAATTATGATCATTGATGTTGTCTACACTGGATGCGGTCTGGCGCGGCACAATGCGACATAACAAATCCGGACAGTAAACCGATGCCTCGTTCAGCAGAGCTTCCCTGGCCTGTAAAGGTGGCCTCTCCCTAAATGCAGAGGCACTTACAGGCTTCCTGGATGCAGACTTTAACAGTCTGCAGTTCTGCACCCGGAGCTAGGAACCAATCCAACCAAAATAAAGGCCGATTTGTCACAGATTTAGTTTTATATAGTTTTTGTACAATTTGCTTAGTTAATTTCAGATTTATATTTGTTAGCAAATTGGTTGGGATTTTTTTTTTTTAAGTTTTTGTCGTTTTTTGGCACCTATAGGATGCACCCTGTGTCCCACCCACCACAACCTTACAGGACACACTCTAATCCTAACTTCAAGTGCGTAACTGGGGTGAACTGACAGCATTGCCCATTCCCTGTGGAAGCACTTTAAACTTCAGTTATTAAAAATCTTCTGTCATCTGTTTTGGTCTTGTCTTTCTGATGATAATCACTTACCTGTAGAAATCTTGACTTGATATAGTAGAGATGTTGTATCACATGCTGATGTGTGTGTACAAATGTAAATGTGATTTACAAATTCAAGGATTCACATCAGTTTGTAAGGAAATAACTTCGGACAACTGCTTATACCTATACTTAAACCTAGTCTTATTTTACTGAATGGGGTTTCTTTGTTTGCTTTCATTTAAAATCTTATTTGTGACTGACTCTTGTCATCTACCATGGTCTCTTCTTTCTTAAGACAATGACATGCTTGCAGAAGCATTGAGTTGATATTGGAGAGATGTTGTTTTACACACTGATGTGCGTTAATTTTGATTTACATTGTTAAGGATTCAGTTTGAAAATATCTAACTTATCTGACAGCTATTTCTCATGGTTAACTGAAGTATACAGTATTAAGTTGCTTTACATTTATTTAAAATCTTACTTGTTGGCGACTCTTCTGTCATCTGTTGTGGTCTCTACTTTCTGAAGATGATGACTTACCTGCAGAAGCTGATTGGTTGAGAGTGTGTCTCTGTGTCAGAGTACTGAATTTAAAGACTTTAAATAATTTGAATATTATATGGGCTTTTTAATGATTTATTTCTGCTTGCCAGAGCTTTATGGGTCGCCATGATTTTGCAAAGTAAGACATGTTCCTGGATCAACATTACTCTCCAAAAACATAGACTTAACCCAATCCCTACCCCTAAACCTAATCCTAACCATCATTTATTCCTTATATCAGAGGGAAATGATAGTTGATTAACAAGGGTGTAGAAAAATCTAACTCTGATCATAAGCCTAAAACTAACATTTCTTGAAAAGTTATTGCTCAGTTCTGATTGGTTGATTGAAATGTTTTAACATTGTACTTGGTGAAATCACATTCACCGAACGTGTAAGGAGAGTCAAACATCCTTTACAAAAAAAGGTAAAACAGCGATGTAGGACGATTTTGAAGTTGGAGGACAAAATGAGATGGGAGTTTTTCGACATACCCTAACTGTATTGACCCGGATTACACAGAGATTCACGTGCGCACCGCAGAGCTAGACAAGACGAGCATTTTAGGTTAGAAAGTATATAAATGATACATTTTCTTAGAAAATAACAGACCGTTTTGCTAGATAAGACCCTTCTTCCTCTGGGATTCAGAGCCCTTTGAAGCTGCATTTCAACTGCAATTTTGGAAGTTCAAACTCGCAGGCACCATAGAAGTCCATTATATGGAGAACATTCCTGAATTTTTTTCCTCAAGGAACAATTTCTTTAAAGAAAGACACAAACATCTTGGATGACAAGGGGGTTACACTAACACTAACACTAACTAACAACTTAGTTGATGATTCAGTATATTTTATTTTTGACAAAACATTCCATGGTTTGGTCGTGACAGCACATTTTAGGTAGTGACAGTAATGTTTTGGTAGCGACCCACATACTAAAACATACTAAAATACAAAAAAATTTTTGCATAACTGTACTAATATTTTGTTTATGTCCCGCAAATAAAGGACAGTGTGTTCACTTTTGAAACAATGATGACGTTTTATTTTATTCACCAAATGTTTTGATTGTGACGGTATAGTGACAATTTTAGGTACTTTTGAACCTAGCTCAAAGAAGCTAATCAGCACATGGTTAGCTAGCACATTTCTGAACTGTTGTACACATACTAAAGCTAAATGTTATGGAATAACTCCCAAAAGTGTTTAATTATTTAAAAAATGGTGTTTAGTAATGACATTCTTTAAAGTTACACACAGACCTTTTCTACTCAGTATGTAGCTATGAAGGTGCGTTCACACCAGACGCGAATGAAGCGTTAAGCGCGAGTGATTTACATGTTAAGTCAATGCAAAGACGCGAATAGACATCCTGCGGCGCGATTAGCGCGAATGGAGCGTTTTGGGCGTTTGACGCGTGAACGCGTGATTCGCGCGAGTTGAAAAATCTGAACTTTGGCGAATATTCGCGCCGCGTTAACCAATCAGGAGCTT
>JAHKKF010531939.1:42672-61313 GCA_019740295.1 Labeo calbasu | reverse complement strand
ATTATTTTGGTTAAAATAATTAACATTTTGTAGATTCTGCAAGGTGTATGTAAACTTTTGACCTCAACTGTAGCATCCAACCCATTTTTTTTTTTTTTTGGTCCAACCAATCAGCATATAAATGATTAAAACCCAACCATATTCATTATACACAGCAGTTTTTTGACAGATACTGTACAGATAATGTTCTACTGAATAAAATTTTTGTTAAATAATACATACCTGTTGTGTTGGTCTGACAAAGGTTTTAAAAAACTTTTTGACAATTTAAATATATTGTAATTCTTACAGTAAATGATAGTGTTTATTATTAAGGATTAAATCTTATGAGTAAAGATCTTACTAGCACGCAATATAATGGATTATTCAGGGTTTACATAATGACTGATGCCTTTATTAGTGGGCTAAATCAATGTTATGTTTTTCAGTTTGCAGTTTTCTTGTGCAAATGTGTGTTTTTTACAGTAAACATACTTTTTGGCTAATGCAGTCTTTACGAATGGACCCATGGCAGGAATTTCACTAAAGACGAATTGGAAATATATTTGAAAAAAGTATAGCGATTATGCAGTAAAGATTTGTGGTTTAGAATTAGGAAATAAAAACAAAAATACCCTTAATACTCCACAGTCTGCCCTGACCTAGTTAGTATTAATCCCTGTAGCCCCTGTTAAATTGCTCAGTGACCCAAGAAAGTGACAGATGCCTCACATAACAATAACATAAACATTTCAAATCCTATTCTGTTGCTGTTTTTGGCACATTTCATAATGTAAGTGTGATATAAATATTTCAGGAGTATTGCTTCACTTCTCATGTCAAATCTGAAAACACATCTGTATTGAAAAAAATGAATTGTGTGAGAACTGTGGAGGAAAGTCTGCAGCTGAGCAAAATATATTAGATGGATTAATCTGAAACAGGAGCAAATGATCCAACAAACTCCCAGTTTGAAAGTAATATTACTTAAAACTGCTCCCAAATAGCTGTACTAATGAATCAGGGTGTACAGGGGGTCTTAGACGAGGAAAATAACATCTTGCTCAAAGGCACAATAAAGATTCCCTTGTCAGCATTCCAGGTCACAGTTTCTGCTTTCCTGTAATAAAACCTGCAACGTTTATTATCCACTAGGCTACCCTGAGGAGGTAAGATCTTTGAAATGAGTCTCATAAAAATGTCTGGACTAGGAAATCATTCAGAGATTTTAAAGATGAAATGTCAATCTCACATCTGATTCATTGGAAAAAGCGTAGTCAACTAGGATCACATGCATTTTGTAAACTAATCATTAAACTTTTACTAGCCTAAAAGTTGTACCCTGTGCACATTTGCATGCATGAGTTCGTCCTCTGTTCCTGGAATCGACTGCATTTGTTTGACGGTCCACTAGAGGGCAACACATTCTCATTTAAGAATATCAAACATGGAGCCGAGGAAGATGGAGGTGACGTGGAATGATGTGATGTGGAAGCAGCCATATGTATTAAATGTAATGATAAAACAACTGACATGAGCTCATGAGTTAAAACATGTTATAGTGGCATTTTATGTTAAGCTATATTATTGCTGATGCTGATTTTTCCACCATCTCTCTACTTACAAGAAACAACACAGAGAAGAGACATTGCTGGACTTCCTGTGATACATGAGACACAGAGGCTGACAAACAAGTACTAACACCCATTTAGAAATACAGAATTACACACAGTGCACTACAATGGATGACCAGGGACGATGATGTAGTTTGAAATGAAATAGCTTCAGACTTACGATTTGAGAGGCTTCTTCTTGTTTTTGGCAGGTTTGTTCTGGTTGTGATCCTGCAACTCTTCAATGTTATCATTGTCATTCTCATTGTCATTGCTGGACTTGTCAAAAGAGGCAGCTTTCGGAGGCGAGTTTCCCATCTTGTTGGATGATTTGAAGGGATCGACTGAGTCATCGAAGGAGTCAGGATCAAAGCTGTAAGAGCCTCCAGAAAGGCGAGGAGAGTTGGGGACACCAGTGCTTGAAGAAAATGGATTAAAGTTGGGGTCATCCCACTTGCTGGGATCAAAGTTATATGACCCCTTGGGGATCGGGATATCATCAATGTCATTTGAAAGTGCTGGGACAGGTGCATTGTCTAGCTGCTCTGTCTGGGGTGGAGGGGCCTTCTTAATCCCCAGTTTGGGCTTTCGAATGGGCATCTTGGCCCCTGGTTTCTTGCCTAGGTTTTTAGGAGGAGGAGTACTGCGTGGCGCCTCTCCACTGTCCTCCGAATAGTCAAACTCCAGTCTGACTGGTTGGCGCTTGTTGATTGGCTGTTCCTCAATGTTGATGGTTTGCTCTTTAGCAGGAGAAGTGGCACGAGGCTCCTCAACAGCAACAGGGGTGTCCGAAACTGATGTGAAGTCGGTTTTCCTACCCAAGACTGGCGAGTTGGCGACTTTACTGCCTCCTGTATTGAACGGGTCAATATTCTCAAAGTTGTCCGGATCCCATTTGTAGGAGGCACTGGGAGGGATAGGGGACTCCTCGTCAGGGACAGTTGGAGCTTCGAATACCGGATCAGGAAGATCCGGCTGGAGTTGAGTTGAGCTGGTAGTGATCTCCTCAGCCAAAGGTGGAGGGCTCTCAACCCGAGACTTGATCCTGTTCCTCCGCAGGGTACCAGCAGGACTAGGGGTAGGGCTGGGAGAGCAACTATTCCTCTCTTGAGTCTGCAAGGAACTTTCGGGAGGAGGTTTCCCTCTCTTTTTCTCTTCTGGTGTGCTGCTAGAGGACACCGTTTTGGGAGAGGAACGCTCTGGGTTTGAGTTCTGCCGGGAAAGAGGTTTCTTCTTCAAGGAACCTGGACGGGGCTTCTTCACTTTACGAAGGGTTCCCGGAGCGCTTTCTGTTCCTACGCTGAAGGACTCTGCTCGTGGGTGAATGGGTTTGTCGCAGGCTCCTCCTGAGGATTTGTCTCCTGGGCTCTCTAACTCACCAGACTGTAGGCTTAGAGAGCGAGTGAGAGGCGCTCGGCTTGATGGTTCAGACCCAAAATTTGATTCCTCGAAGGGGTCATTAGCAATTAAGTAATCTAGGTTGTAAGTGCCACTAGCAGCTATTGGTTTGTCCTCATCAAAGGCTGTAGATTGAGAGCGACTGGGAGGTTGAAGCTGTTGTGAGTCTTGGTCTTCGCTGGCAGAGATGTCAGCAGTTGTAGCTGTAGAGATAGGGAGTGACACGTTACTATACATTTTAAAATAGATCATGCTTTCATGTGAAAGTGATGTGACTTCCAGCCAAGTATGCTGTCCCATACTCAGTATTTGTGGTCTGCAATTACCCATCCAAGTGCACACACACAGTAGTGAGTAGTGAACAAACACACACACACACACACCATGAACACACACCAGGAGTAGTGGGCAGTTATTTTTGCAGCGTCGCCCAGGGAGCAGTTGGGAATTCTGTGCCTTGCTCAAGGGTCTCACCTCAGTCGTGGCATTGAGGATGGAAGAGAGGGCTGTACATTTACTCCCTCTCACCTACAATACCTGCTGGTACCGAGACTCCAATCCACGACCCTCTAACCAAGTCCGTCTCTCTAACCATTAGGCCACAACTGCCCCAAATCACAAAATAGTACTCACAAATGTATTGATATTATTTAATGACAAACAACTAAAGAACTGAAGAAGCACAGAGCACAAAAGGTATTGTTTGTAAGTACTGTTTGTTAGTTTTTATTCATTTATAGATCTTTCATGAAAAAAACATTAAGTAGAAATACACTGTATATCCACTAGAGGGAGAACAAGTGCAGTGTTTGATAACAAAGACTACTGGAATCCTGCCAGAGAACAATGGAAGTAAAAAGGCATCCTTTTCTTAATTTGTTTTTTCTTTAATAAACAAGAATACTGCTAAAAATCATGAAGAGAAGCGTATTGAATAAAGAATTTAATTAGACCATTGTTTCCAACAAAGCATAAATTGACATCTAAAATTTTCATATAACATATTTTCGGTTCAGTTCATATTTTTAGCTATAGATACTTAGATACTAGATAACTAGATATAGTTATTTCGTTTTTCATAACATTTCCTGGGTTTTAGAGTTAAGAATAGTTAATCGAAAAAATACTGGCCTTTGTTAATAATAGGCTACTTGGTAAAAATATGCAATTAAACATATGTATAACATATACCACCGTTATGTTTCTACATTAATTTGGAGGTTCAATGTGAAATTATGACAATATGAATATATTAAAATACAAATACAATCATGATTAATTACAGAAAATGTGATTAATTTGTAAATCAATTGACAGAATACACTGATGTTAACCTTTTATACATGTGACTGTTGGCAATATTAATTCATTTTACTGATAAATATGCATTTAAATATAATTTCTAATTTTACAGATGCCCCAGAAAGAGATTGGGATGGCCCCCAACCTCCTAGCCTTGCTCAATGCTGTCTGCTATAGCACTTATTTAGTATTTATTGTAATTTAATTTAATACTGTCCATTTTTACTTTCTATTAAATATTACAAAATTCATTCAAAATAAGACACAGTGTCACTATTTGTCAATATCTGGTAATCTTAAGCATTTCAAAGTCTAGTAAACCGTCCTGAAGCTAGTTAAATAATAAGTAAAACAATTTGACTCCACATAATCTGTGGTGTGAACTGCGATGCAATGGAGATCTACATGTACCTGTGTGTTCTGGGGGCAATGCCTCTGAGTTGGTGCAGGGGGGCTCTGTTGGGGGCACTGGTGGGGAAGCAGACTTCACAGGGGTGGTGGACTCAGGGGTCTCGAACGCTCCGTCTGAGTCTGAACTCCTACAGAAGAAACAGTGCGACAGTGATATTAACTTAAGTGTTGATTAATAACCTCACTGAAGTGTAAACATCAAGTTTGTTTTGTTTACAAAAAACAAAGTTGCATATCAAATCCAGCGCTGATACAGCAAACAAGCAAAATCGATTTATGAGACAACACATCAAAGCTCATATTTACACTACAGGATCAAATAAACTGAGACACACCTAAAGTATATTAAACAATCATTTCTTGTGTGCCAGATCTTATAAACAAACACACGCATCAGCAAATCTCTAAAAGGCCCTGGTGGATTATTACAGATGGAAATTAAAGCGCTGAACCTGCAGCTAGAAGACCAATAACTGCAGCTCAAACAGAGTCCATTTTCTCTCATTCACTATATTCACTCATTATTTGATTTTAAACCACTGAGTATCACAGTGAAGGCGCTATTTTCACACATTAACACATTTATGTCATTTCAGTCAAGACTGCTAATGCCCTTGTTGCTTTTTACGCCAATACAACAAAATGTCGGTTTGTGAATGTGTTTTTGATCTTGGCATCAGCATACGCAAATCTCACACAATAAGTGATAGCATTTTATAGCAAAATATAGCAGCAGTCCAAATACAGCAACAAAAGCGCAGCCTCAGACAGATGTGCAGACCCCCACCCAGTCTCACCGCATTAGTCCCTGTCCTTTCTCTCCTGTTACCTCACGCTCACCTCTGCCTGCCTTGGATCATGTATTCATGTCTGGAGGTCCAGCTGAGGCGTCGGAGGAGCCCTAGGGCTGGGTCTGCCCCATCGTCTCCAGATGTCCCTCCCAACAGCGTGTCCCAGCCCCAGCGAGCCCACTGCAGCGGAGACAGAGCCTGCCACGCGCTCACTGCCATATCTGCCACCGATCACAGTCTCACGGTCACTCATACACCTTCCCTATTCCCAATGGTGATTCCTGAAATCTAGAGTGTCAAATCGATCCCTTTGTGTGCTACGTCCCCTTCTCTCTTTTCTCCATCCCTCCCTCTTTTTTATATCGTACACTCTCTCTCTTCGATCTATCCCTGAAGGTGGGCTTTATCCAAATGAAACCCGTTGCAGATACTCGCCACTTGCAGACTCACTGCTCGGCTCTCTCTCTCCCCTTAACACATCTTCAGACACGTTTCCCTCCCCCACGGTGAGGAGTGAAGCAGACTTCCCACTCGGGCTGCTGTAATGTAAAGAAAATCTGTGTTTTTCTATATATATCAATGTTTTTTTTTGTCATTTTACCTCCATCTTATCCATCATCTCTTTCTCTCTATCCAAGCTGAAATACCCAGCTGCATTGCAAGTATATAACAAAACAGATTTTTCTGTAAATTCCATTATGGTTTTTTCATTTGAACTCATTTTTTCACTATTAGTATTTACAGCACGGACTTGGCTGGAGTCAAACGCTCAGTTTTGCTGCATCAAACTCTGATGAATGTACTGATGCTTTCAGTGCAGTGAACACACCCATTCCCTGCTGGAAAAACTGCACATTTTGGATGCTAGTCCTCCGCATGGGATGCTAAACTGGGATCTTAACCAACAAGACAATCTAGACTGGGAGCTAATCAGCATAAACCAGCCTTCTGGTGTTTTCAGTAGTTGATTCTGCATCTGTCCAGAGTACACTTACAAACATGAGTTACATTTGTCAGCATGTAAAAATGGTAGTGGTCATTCATGGTGCCAAGTCTTTTTTTTTTTTTTTTTTTTTTTTTTTACAGTTAATTTAAATACTGTACCTACAGTGGGGTCAGAAATTAACTTTTCCATTAAGGGGCAATATTTCCCCATGGAATTGTGGAATACATTTCTGAGGGCAATTTTTATAATCCCCTTATTAATATAAAAACCATATGTTCTCTTTAATATCAAATACTTACATTTTCCCAATTACTTTAACCAATATTTTAAACTGTCAACAAAAGACTGTTTAAAATTGTATCTAAATTATACATGTAAAAAACAGGAGCTCATAGGGCTGCAATATTATGACAAAATCATTATTGCAGATTACTGCTTTTTAAATTGTAGTAATGATGATTAATATCGACATAGAAAACATAAAACGTTTTAGTTTCGTTTTGGGAACGTCACGTTCTGGCTTTACAGACATGGCCATGACGCAAAAATTCATATAATAATCACTGAAGCTACGAAATAAATATTTTATTTACATCGTAACTGCACCGTGTTGTTTATGAGGGAATCTGCGAAAATGCGCAATCGCCAACAGCTCCTGCGTTTCATCGCTGACTAATCTAAGCGCCTGATTGGCCAATATAGTCCTGAATTTAACAAAACGCGTTTGATTGGCTACAAGGCTCAACGCTGCACCAAACGGCGCGTAAAAGCAATCTGATAACGAGAGCCAATCTAAATGTGATTTTTATTCATTTTCACATTTAATTTTAATAGCGACAGCCGTAATACGTTGTTTAATTGTGCAGGGGCATTTTTTGCCCCTTTATCTTGAGTATCCTGACCTACAGTGTATTTAAATAAAATTACATATGCCTGCTAACGTGACGACTGATGTGAAATAAGAGACTTACTTCATCTCACTGAATGAATGGGAGGAAGTGCTTATCTTTTCTGGCTTGATCAGCAAACACAAAGGAACAAAGCATGTACATGCTTGCCAATCATATAATTTCATGCAAAATACTCAAACACATGCTAAATGGCAAAAGCTCTTCTGCACTGCATTAACTACTCAATGAGGAATTAGTAATAATGGCTTTTCATTAAAGGTGTAAATGGATTTACTGTAACAAAGGGAACGAGTGAATGAGAGGTTACAATAATATCCAATAATATTCATATCTTAAGTACAGGTCAAACCCAAAATCATTGGAATGTAATGGTCTAATGTAATACAGGTATCTCTACTCTATTAGAGTAATACAAACAGTATGCTTCTTACAAGTGATGCAATTTATAGTTTATATTACAATATCGATATGCATTCAAAGATGATATTAATATTACATACAATAAAATTTAAAGACAGATGAGAAGGGGTGCATTTCTAAAGTCTTCCAGTCTAATTGTACAGCTTTCAGTGTGTTAATGACACTGGGTGAGATAATTATTAGTTGATGAGCATTTCAGCCTGTGCAGGGATGTTTTCACGTATCTGGCAAGCACACTGTTGCCATGGTGACAGTGCTCTCTAGACATATGCTCCCATGTGCTAGACAACGCACACACTGGCAACTTGCACAAAATCCTGGCCGAAGCCTCAAATTTCCTTCTCTTTCACACAGATGCACATATGCACAGGAAGTCTATTAGCACGTATAAAAAACATTTATTTCGTGGTACGGGAAAATAAAACGCTGATTTATTTCTGAAAAGTCTGCAGAGGAAATTAGGTGGAACGCTGCATCAAGCTTATGTTCCTCTTGGGGGTTTTAAAAACTAAGAATGAGGTTTCCACATCCTTTTATATTTAAAACTCTCCTCTAGATGGTGGATAAAAAAAGATATAACACATCTCTTTTAATTAGTAAATCTTATTGCACATATTTATTAATGCCATTGAGACAGGAGTAATTGCGAATTCCATCTGTAAATTTAAAATGCAGTAAATGAAAAGAATCTGCAGATGCTGCACGACAAAATATATAGTAAACAAGTAGACATCTGCAATAAATAAGTTCTAACATAATGCGAAAGGCTAAAGGAGGGATAAGACCTGAGGGATTTTTAGGTGAATTTGTCTGCTTGGAGACAGCCAGGCTTGTCTGGCACAGAACAACACTGCTGGGTTGCAGCCACAGACACTGCTGTGAGCGTGACAACCCACAATGCTGTTCAAACAAAGCTAACCTGAACCGAAAAGACAGCTATTAGTCTGTCAGAGAGGAGAGTGATTAAGAAACCATTCTGTAAACACATCTGTTAGTATTAACATTTCACAAACACAATACTCCATTAGATCATACTATGTGCATGTTCTCATTTTAAGGATAAACTTGAACCTAAGAAAAAAACATATTTGGTTTAAAAAAAAAAAGTGATCATTTTTATGCCAGAGGGTACAATGTGTACTAGAGATTGAGGTAATGACAAAGGTTGACCAGTGGAGGGAGACAAAGGCTGTGTTCCAAATGGTATACATACTGCCTACTGGTGTGTATATGCTATACTGCAGCAATTTCAAAAAGTGTTCCTAAAGTAATCCCAAATCAGGAGAGTATATACACATATCTTAAAATGACTAATACCAATGGGTATCAAAGTGTTTTATGAGGTAATCACTCCTTCTGACAGTTTTATACCTAGAATTTATTCAACACTTTATTCATCTCTGTATAAACTGATTAAACCATTAAATCACATAGATGTAATACAGGCATTAGAGGCATAACCCTGGCAGCTCAAGTTACTCTCAGTGTGGAATAATTTTCCTAGTTTTGATAATCACTGATTCAGTTTCACATAAGATGTGATGCTAACATCATGCTAACAAATAAAACTATATTATATGTTAATTATTAATAATGTTTCAAGTCAGAAATCCTTCTGTACCACAGAACACTGCATGGAAATGACCAAGGTTCCTCAGAAAAGAACTACGTCCTCTCTGGAGAAATGCAGCAATGTACCAGCTTTCACCACCAGAACTATCAAATAATTCAAGCTTACTCTTAATATTTTATGTGTGCTAGATCTCCAGCAGCACTGAGTTTATTCCAGAGGCTTTATAGGACTGATGAGAGACCAGGAGTAGCATCATATGCATCACCGAATGGGGCATCTCAAAGTTGATTCACCACATGTTTTTGACACAAGGTTTCAAAAGAGATCGTGACATCACGTACTGTAGTGAGACATATTGTTGAGACAAAAAAGCACACGTGCTTGCTGGATGCCCCTATGGCAGCCCTATTATAACATGCCATGATACTGCATGAGTAAGAAAATGGTCCTTACAACACAACAGCAAACTCCAGATAACTTCACAGAAGTGGTGGTTCGTCAATAGTGTATGCCCAAATAGGTATGAGCTAGTTAAAACAGTTGAAATGTTGAAAGAAAGTTCAGGTCACATGATTACAGCCTTCACAGAGTTGAATGCTAAGCAGTGCATGAAATCTCCTGCAGTGTACATTTTTCCCAGTAGATCTGAATGTCAGTGCTCATGATACGGCATCAGTATTGTGAAGTGGGTAAGTGCTAGTGACATCGAAGTCAGAACTGGAATATTAATATAGAGCTTTTCGTTAAATGACTGAGAAACATCACAGTGTAATGATGACCTTGTTTATATTGGGATGTTTTAATTTAGATATTTTGCCACTAAACTGATAGGAGAATTGGAAAGAAAACATGGAATTTTGGGGAAAAAGAGAAAATATCAAAGTAGTCCAAAACAATTGATCAAAAGTGACAGTAAGACATTTATAACGTAAAGATTACTGTTTAAAATTAATTAGGTTATTTATTTAGACATTTACATTAATCAAAGAATCCTGAAAAAAATGTATATTAAGCAGCACAACTGTTTTTATCTATGATAAATAATAAGAAATGTTATTTGAGCAACATATGAACATATTAGAATGATTTCTGAAGGATCATGTGACCCTGAACACTGCATTAATGGTTGCTAAAAATTCACAGGAATACATTTTTGAAATGTATATATTTTTAAAATACATATGCAACATTTCATATGCAACACTAGTCAAAAATTAAGTTTTGATATATTTAAGGTAGGAAATGTACAAAATATCTTCATGGAACATGATCTTTACTTAATATCCTAATGATTTTTGACATAGAAGAAAAACTGATAATTTTGCTAATATTGTTACAAATATACCCACGTCACTTAAGGCTGGTTTTGTAGTCCAGGATCACATATTTCTGCAATCTAATGCAAATTCAAATTAATGCAGTCTTGCTGAATACAAAAGACTTCTTTAGAAACACATACTAACCCCAAATCTTGTAAAATGATGATTATTAAATATTATCATTATTGTTTATATCCAGTTTTATGGTTTTTAATATATAAAACATATTAAAATATATACATATATATTATGATGATGAGACAGAAGTACAGCAAATGCATTACAGTGCTTATGCAGAGCTAAAGCCAAAAAATAATGTAAAAATAAAGGCTTGAATAGGAAATTAAAATATTGCATTATGAATGCAATGGTTAATAAAAGGCTCTAAAAGGTTTTTCTATCAGATTTCATTCTGTCATGGTAAGCTTCTGGTATAGTAGGTGAGCTAAATGACAAATCTAATAATATAAAGCTTTTAGAGTTGCGGTTCAAACTCCCACGTAAACTATGCAGGTACTGTTATGTAAGAATTCTCAAAAGGGGGTTGCATAAGCCAACTTTAGATGCTAAAAGCTATGTTAGTTATGGCTGAATGAGCAGCACTGTATGGTGCTACAACACTTGTACTTAAAGCACAGACTTCAGAGCAGGTTCAAACCTTCCCATCATCCCCAGCTGTGTTGCCTAGAGCAAAAAATTCCAGGTTTTTTTTTTGCACAAAAGTTGGTTACAACAAAAAATAACCATTGTGGCTAATAAGATGAGGATTAAATGCAGTAGAATATCTTATATGTTAAAATGTGCTTTATAAACATGGACACAATTGGTTTATAGACTATTTTAAAGAAACAGTTACAGAAAAATAGGGCTATGTGACAATAAAAAGATGCATTGAGATTAATGGATCAATTCCGAATGCATCGCGATTCTCTCTGGAATCGATTCTGAGCTCAGTTTTAACAGCAGATGGCGCTCTAATGTAATGTTGCACGTCGGCTTTAAATGCTTTTATGACACAAGATTCATGTAAACACAGCCCACTGTGGACACCCTTTCAATTCCCTTCAACCTTTTCAAACTTTCTGAATGATTATTTTAGGTTCAAGTGTGTGTAAAGAATAGAGTGTTTTCGCGACGCATCATCAGTCGGCCATATTGCCGGCACTGAACGTAAACAACGCCACTGAACCAAACAAAACTGCATATTTTGCTGATTATTGCTGCTGAAAACAGTTAATTATTGTCATGTTTTGGGCTGTACTAATCACTGACTGCAAAAAGTTATAACAAATCAAAAAGAAGAGTGTCTGAGGAACAAAAGACGTTTGTGGTTGGTCAAACTGAACCAGGATTTCCAGGTCAAGAATCTTAAAAACATTTGTCTTTGTTCTTATCATTTCCGGTCAGGTAGGTGAAATATTAGGCAAACATTTTTATAAATACTGCTTGTGCATATCTTTACCACCTATTAACTTTAGTTTGTCAAAATATTGCGCCCTTTCCTGCTTACTAAGTCCTTCTCTATATGATTTAGCAGCTTCCACGTGTTTTTTCCGTGGTTTAGACAGCATAAACTAGCAGAACAATGTATTCAGTAGTACATTAACCGTGCAATCCATGCTGTTGTTTACATCCGAGTATCTCCAATATGGCCGCACATCTGGGTAACTGACCAAATAGTGATGTGAGTGGAAGCAAGCAGAGTATAGCTGTTTCTAAAGCATGCAGTGCAATTTGCTGTTAAAAACAGCTCAGAATTGATTCAAGAGAGAATTTTGATGCATTCGGAAAAACTCAGAATCGATGCAGAATCATTTCTAGATTTGCAATGCACTGATTTGTCATTATTTACTCCCTCTTACGTTGTTTTAAACCTATATGCGCTCGTTTCTTCAGCAGAACACAAAACGAGTAGATGGTCTGAACTGCTTTTTTCTATAAAAAATGTCTGACAAGCTCCATAAAAGACTAAAAAGAAACATAAAAGCATAATAAAACTAGCCTTTATGACTTGTGCAAGCTATATAAAGCCGAATAAAATGTAAGTCATTATTTACAAAATTTTGGCCTTGAAATCTGTGGTTACCATTTACTTTCATTATAGAGAAAGGTGCAGCTTTGACACTCTAAATATCTCATTTTGTGTTCCACAGAAGACAAAAATAATGCAGGTTTTGCACTACAAATGATGACAGAATGTTAATTTGGATTTGAAGCAGGCTTATACCACAAACCAAAAGTAATATAGAAACACCAGTCCACCTACACAAAATGTTTTTCATGATCAATGCCATTCTGCTTTTCTGAATGTCTACAACATAAATAGCCTCACTCTCTCTCATTTTCCCCTCCCCCTTTTCTCCAACACATCTCAGTGTTCTATTTCTCTCTCATTCTCTCAATGCTGCAGCATTAGCCTCCATCCCCCACAAAAACACACATCTCTCTCCTATTAAATACAGCCATTACTCCCCCATCCAGACGTCTGCAAGCCCGCCAGACTGGAACGCACACGTCAATATGCTTAAACACATACAGAGCCTTATTACCGCCAGTAAACGGTGGATGTAAATAAACATCATGTCTAATTGTGACATCACAAAGACACAATAACAATCCCCTCCTCCTTTGTAATTGCCGTCTCTCTGACTATACTCAATACATATTTTTCTCACAGCACAGGTATCGCTAAAGGAATACTCACATGCAGACTCAAACCAGGTGAGAAAACCAGTTGAAAACAACAACAACACCACCACCAGCGATGACAATGAGGTCGTCGAGAACCCTCCTCTCAGGTTCTTACTCACATGCTCTCGGGACGCTCCTGAGAGGGACAGGGAGGCTGTCCGTTCTCAGCGGACTCCACTGCTCCCATCCTCTGCTATATGATCTCCACTAGCACCCGTCTCCCTCCTCCTCCCCCCGGCCTGCGCCTCCTGTTCCTCCACGTCTCTCGTCCTGAGGGCCCTTGGGCTGGCGTCAGACAAACGCTGCTTGGCTGCAGTAGATCCAGAGCAGATGGCATCAGGGGCATACAGGCGCCCCGCACTCAGCCCTCAGCATCCCTTCATTTCGCTCTCTCGGACTCCTCCGTCTCGGACTATATTGCATCAGGCTGTATCTCTCTCTGTATCCTTGACAACAATAGAACAGGACTGCTAAGCCTTGTGGGCAGAGATGTGGAAAGATGCGAAGAGCAAGTGAAGAGGGAGGGAATAAGCGATGCTCCTGCTCTCTAGTCTTCAACACGCTCTTCTCATTGGCTTGTTGTGGCGTTCGGTGAAACGGCTGCTGGTTTTCTCCATAACCCCTCCCTCTCTTACTCTCTCTCTCTTTCTCTCTCTCTTTTTGTACCTCCCCAGGGACCAGAGTGCTTTAAAAGATGAGCAGCTTTTCCCTGTCGATCTGAGCTCTCTTGTGCCGATCAGCACAGCGAAAGCAAACAATAGCCGACCCCACGACAAGCTGAAAGACACAGGTCTCTTTTTCGCAAACTGAGAGCATGCGGTCACTCCTGCCTTTTGTTATGTAACACCTTTTATAGTTTCTCTGTTTTTCTATTTTTTTTTATTGCCCTAAATCACACCACCATCTCTCCCCTGTTGAAGCAGAGTGACATTGTGAGATTCTCACATTACAGGATCTTAACTAGATAAGAAACTTAACCCTCACGATCTGTTTGGGGTCTGAGAGACCCCTAGGGCATTTAGTAGAATCTTGAAAAATTACTTTAAAAATTAAGAAAAAAATGACTCATATACTTTATTGTCGTTCAAAACCTGTATGACTTTATTTCTTTTGCAGAACAGAAAAGAACATATTCTGAAGAATGTTGGATCCAAACTGAATTGATCATAAAATACTGAGATTTCCAAGATACATTCTTGTTCCATGGAGAAAAGAAATTTATACTAGTTTGGAACAACATGATGATGAGTAAATGATAAATCAATGTTCATTTTTGGGTGAACGGTCCCTTTAATAAAGTGTTTGTTTCATTCTTCCAGGTTTGAAGAACCTGGAATTACCTTGTAAACTACATTTCAGCCCGATAACTTGCATCAAACATTAAAAATGTTATATTACTTCTGTACAGAAATAAAAGTGCTCTGAATTTTACATGCTAAGATTCTTTAAATCTAGAAAGCGCATTTTGTGAGGGTTAAAGAATTAGTTTAGAATTAATGTGACGTAGGCAGAAGTACTGACCCAGTGTTTACAAAGCAAACGTGCAAAGACCAAGTCAAACGCCCCTTACCAAAAAAGGTAAAACAACAATATCGGACGATTTTGAAATTGAGTTTTTTATCCTACACTACATTTTTAACCAAAGTTACAAAGAACTAACCACTCATGAACTTTCCAATGTGATTACATAATGCGTGAAGTCACGGACTTGCATTGCAGAGCTAGTGCAAGATGAGCATTTGTGGTTAAAAACTATATAAATTTTTACAAAAATGACAGATCTGTTCACTATATATGACCCTTATTCCTCTCCTGGGATCATGAAGAGTCCTTTGAAGCTGCATTAAAACTGCAATTTGGACCTTCAACCCGTTGGCTCTCATTAAAGTCCACTATATGAAGTAAAATCCTGGAGTTTTCCTCAAAAACCTTAATTTCTTTTTGACTGAAGAGAAAGACATGAACATCTTGGATGACATGGGGGTGAATAAATTATCAGGAAATTTTTAATCTGTAAGTAAACTAATCCTTTAAAGCTTGAAAAAATGTCAAAATGGGTTTTGATGGGATCAGAGGAACATACAGTATTTAATTAAATGCCAATTATGAAGTCAACAGAGTTTACAGGAAATAGCAACATCCAAACAAATCAACTAATAAGGCATAAGTTATCTGCATGCACATCAGACTTGAGGACTCTCTGATTTACTACTGCTGTTCTCTCATAGATTTCTGTTTGCACAGGTCAAAGTCATGATATATCAACCCCCCTGAGAACAGAAAGAGGTAATGACAGAAAGCAGCCATCAGTCCTGATGTTCTCAAATGACAGATACATTTAAAATCTCAATGCATATGTTATGAAAGGGTCTGTAGGTGTGATCTGGAAAAGCGAAAACGAGAATGAAAATGAGAGACAACTCAAAAGAAAGAGAGTTTATCAGCCTGACGGGGAGTAGTAGCGATTCACACAGGTCCAGCTAATCCATATTGATTTACAGCATGAGACAGCAGCAGTTGTGGGAAATTGGGACATTGGTGGGGGCATCTGAAACATGAGGATTATAAATCTATTGTTCACTCATGAGAAAGCAGAACAAAGAGCTTTTCGCACAGATCTGCCTATTAACTTACAGTATAGAGCCTGAGGACTGGAGTAGGGAAAGTCTTCATGCCCCAAAGTTAACTAAGGCTTTGTTGTGTGTCTGTGTTTGTATATGACATGGATATGAACCTCTAAAGAAAAAGAGATTAGCAAAATTAACATAAACCTGAAACCCTGAGCCAGGGGCCGTTTCTCAGAAAAGGAAAGGTGGGCAGTGACTCTTCAAGAAAAAAAAAATTTAAGAAATGATCGACCGCACAAAAATAAAACATATTATAAAATACAAGATAAAATATTGCACAAAGCATTAATTTTTCTACAGCAATACTATAGAGCAAGCAAAAGCAATGGATAAGGTTTCAGAGGGAGGGAACGTGGTTTCTTAATGCTCACTGAATTTTCATTGAGCTTCAAGAGTGGTGTGAATGTAGGGGTGAAAACAAATTGTTGTAACAAATAAAATTAATACACAGAAAATTTTTAAATGTACAATTTATTTTATGATTTCCACATTATTTTTAGGTCAAAAAAATATATGATTTCAATATGCTGTATGTTAATATAAACATAAGATATCATGGTACAAGTAAGGAAAATAATGATCCATATGCATTTAGCCCAGAAAGAAATGCATTACAGTCCACAGCCTGCCACTAAAACTTTTTGAAAATATAAAATGATCCCAGAAGGCAAAAACATGCACTAATGCACAAAGGGTGATAATAATGTAGCTTTAGGGCGTTCACACAAATGAGACTGAATGAGATAGTCAAGGTCACTGGTTCTGTAGTCAACCATCCTAATGCTGGAGACCGCTAGTCTGTTCAAACCTCGTATCCTATTATGACTTCCCTTCTCTCAGCTCAGTGTATTTAATGACATACGCTTTATTGCTTCTGGAAAATTCTGTGACCAGCAGAGGAACACAGTGTTCTCAGCATCTATATGCAGCTTATGTTTTCAATTCAGCCGAAGCCAGTAGCTACTTTTCCCTCACTCTGATTTTTATGAGCAACAGTGATGAAAAACAGCCATCTATGGTAAATTACAGCAACAGCGAAGGGGTTTTTAAAGACCTGTCACCAATTTAATGGCTGTCTGTGTCAGACAGCTGGAAGACATGTGACAGTGACATTAAATAACTCATTATTTTACAATAAAAGACACTTACAACAATGCTGTCACACGCAGAGGGAGAGCGTATAGTGTGTACTGACAACTTTATCCTATGCTAAGACACAGGAAATTGAAAATTAAATTTTTAAGCGGTGCAGCCACTGAAAGATATTGCAAAGGCAGTTTTTTTTTAAAGATTCATAACATGGGCTTTTAGTATCTAGGCTGAACTGAGTCAAACATACAGAGTAGAGCATATTCTCTCATTTTGTATATATAATGTATATAATATTTACTACGAATTACGAATCAGTAAGCTGTTTTTCCTTTGTTCACTAATGAACAAGTTAAGTTAAAACACTATCAAACCCTTAATTTGCTAGTAGTATGATGAATACTAGTATATTAGGCTACATTTTGCTATGTCAAAAGTGTAAATGTTTACATTAACTTATTCTGTATACCTGTTTTTTCAAATACTGATAACTCATACATACGGTAGGGAATACAAAACCATAAATACTACAAATGACCTTAAAAAAAAAAGAACACGAGAGAGTGAGAAAAATGATAAAGAAGGAACGCCCTTGGTAGTAGTTTGCAGAAGGGACAGGCTGAATTTCCTAATGGATGTTTTATGTTGAGATGCATCAAGCTGGTGCCCCAGGACATCAGTTTATATTTGGCTAGATGGTGGTGCACTTCTGAAATAATCTCATTATGCAAATGGTGCTTTTAAGATTACGTTCTCACATCTGCATTCTGCATTCTGCATCCCTTGATGGGTAGATAAGATACACTCTTAAAAATAAAGGTGCTTCACGATGCAAGGTTCATAGAAGAACATTTTTTGTCTAAATGGTTCCATAAAGAACCTTCAACATCTGAAGAATCTTTCTGTTTCACAAAAGGTTCTTTGTGGCAAAAGAAGGTTCTTTAGATTTAAAAAGGTAAGAAAGAAATGCTTCTTTGAACCTTTGACTGAATGGTTTTTTGTAGAACCAAAAATGGTTCTTCTATGGCACTGCTGCGAAGAACCTTTTAAAGTTTTTGTACATTGTTTTCTGAGAGAGTAATGCTGTTTTTATCTACACTGAAGGCTGTATTTTTTGTTCTGATTTGTGTTTACAAGCTGTGTGCTGCAGTGGGCAGCAGAGCTCAGTTCCAATGCTGAAAGACACACATAAACACATGCTCGCCCTCTGCTGTCTGATAGAAGAAATGCAGGCTGAGCTCATGGCTTGTCAACGTGGCTGAGTCATCCTGCTCTCTTTTCAAACATGGCACAGCCTCTGATAGATGTATAAACTTTTACAACAATGTGCACAACTGGAAATGAGCCATCTACAGTAGTAGCAACACAATCTTAAAGCAACAGAGAGATTGTTTTTGCTTTTATGTCAGAATTAAAGGGATAGATCAAGGCCCAGGAAGGTAGAAAGGATATTGTTAAAATAGTCCATGTGACATCAATGGTTCAACTTTATTCAATTTCTTCTCTTCCTTTTTAGTCTTCAACCACTGATGTCACATGGGCTTTTTTAACAATGTCCTTACTACCTTTCT
>JAHKKF010531939.1:15340-35748 GCA_019740295.1 Labeo calbasu | reverse complement strand
TGACTTTTGAAGGATCATGTGACACTGAAGAGTGGCATAATGATGCTGAAAATGTAGGTTTGATCACAGGAGTATATTACATTTTAAAATATATTCAAACAGAAAAAAGTTATTTTAAATAGTAAAACTATTTCACAATATTACTGTGGCTTTTGCTGTATTTTGGATCAAATAAATGCAGGCTCGGTGAGCAGAAGGGAATTCTTTAAAAAAAACATGAAAAATCTTACTGTTCAAAAACTTTTGACTGGTAGCGGAATTTTATGAAAGTGCATAAGAAACATTTAGGAGGTCTTACCTGTAGTCTGGTGATTCTTCTGGCTGCTTAGTAACAGGGGCAAAACTCTCCTCAGGAGGAGGAGGAAAACTCTTCTCAGGAGCAGGAGGAAAACTCTCCTCAGGTATAGGGGAAAAACTCTCCTTAGGTGCAGGGGGAAAACTCTCCTCAGGTTCTGGGGGAAAACTCTCCTCAGGTGCAGGAGGAAAACTCTCCTCAGGTATAGGAGGAAAACTCTCCTCAGGTGCAGGAGGAAAACTCTCTTCAGGTGCAGGAGGAAAACTCTCCTCAGGTATAGGAGGAAAACTCTCCTCAGGCGCAGGAGGAAAACTCTCCTCAGGTATAGGGGAAAAACTCTCCTTAGGCGCAGGAGGAAAACTCTCCTCAGGTATAGGTGAAAAACCCTCTTCAGGTGCTGGGGGAAAACCCTCCTCAGGTGCAGGGGGAAAGCTCTCTTCAGGAGCAGGGGGAAAATATTCTTCAGTTGGGGTTTGGAATAGTTCAGCCTGAGGCGATCCGAGGGTCTCAAATGGTCTGGAGAGAAAATAAACAGAAAGAACAAATGTTGCTTACAGTTTGTCTCAATGCAAACGCCTTACAGCCTGCATGCATGTAAGTGTATGCGTCCGCTCAAATATGAGAAGCCCAGTGTGTGTTTGTGCGTGGGTATGAAAGGATTCTTTCTTGCACTAAAGGGCATGAGTTGATGTCACTGTTGAGGTCACTCTCAGGAGATAATGGGCTGTAGTGCTTGTACTTGGCTCCATTTTCACTCAAAACGCCACACGAGGATACTTTTTACATATGCGTCAATAAAAACGACTACACCTTCTTTTGACATTATCTGTGAGTGCAACCTCAACGGTCTCTCATTTTAAAAACAAACACATCAATTTGAAAAGTACCTGTTTTCTGTCAATCCACAAGTAGTCTCGTCTCTGTTCTCTGGAATGATTTGAGACGTGGAGGCTGCCTCCTTCAGATCTCTGAGCCAATCAGAAGAGTTGACTGTATCTGACCTCTCAGGTACAAAGACTGCACTTAAGACTTGGCTGTCTGAACTGTCAATAACCTGTGATACCTGCACTGTTCCTGTGACTGAACCCAATAACACATCTGCAGCTTTTGACACCTTGCTGACTTCATCTTCAATATCTTTGCTGTCATCTTTCTGTATTGCTACTAGTGGAGAGTTATCTGCTATATCAGGACTTTGCTCACTGCTACTTTTAACCACATTTGTGGCGTTTGCACGTAAAGTTTGGATAAAAGACTGCTGACTGACTGCTGGAGGGGGCTGGAGGGAATCCTGGGGCTCAGTCACTAAGCAGACAGAGGTCTCAGGGTATAACAATGACACATCCTGTTTCATTTCAGTCAGTGTCCCATTAGAAACTTCTTCAGTTTGCTGGTTTACATTACCAGCTATTGTTTCATCAAAGGAAAGTAAAGACTGCTCCTCCGACTTGCTTTTGTTTTCTGTGTGGATGGTTTCTTTCACTAGAGACTCTGAAGATTTAGGTTTAGCCCCTTTGGACATTTCTGTGCGATTCTTTTCAATGGTTTTATTCTCTTTCTCATCCTCTGTCTGTTTACTTATCTCTTGTTGAATTCCTTCTGTCTCTTGTATGTCATTTAAAATGGTGTCTTCTGCTTTCATAGTACTGTTTTCAGTGTGCAAACAAGTTCCTACATGTTGTAACTGCATGAGCTGCTGTTCAGAGCACTGTGTATCCTGCTCCTCTGTGTTGTGGGTACCGTCTGGGAATTGCTCTGACAAATGCTTATTAAGCTGCTCCATCCTCCAGGCGGCTGTCTCAGATTGGGGAGTGAAATTAGGAGTGTTAGGTTCTAGTGCATCGTTCATGGCCTGATCCACACTTATCTCTTTTTCCTCTTTAATACTTTCCTGGAGCTCAGAAGCAGAAAAAGAGGATGTGGTGGTGGAGAGCTGGCAATCAGTGCGCTGAACTAACTCTCTCTCTTGCTGAATTTGGGAAGTTCTTGCAGTAGACATCTGTGCAACATCACTCATTGAATCAGAACTGATCTCAGTGTTTCCAGTGTCTCCAGGGGTTACAGAGTTGAAACATTTCTCCTCTGTTTCTATTCCTGCTTCATGGTGTGAGAGGGTGGGAATCACAGAGAACCCACTTGAGTGATTTACAGGAAATTCTGAGCCTTTCTTGGTGTCAAGAATTTCGTTCCTCACACTCCCGTGCTCATCCACATTGATTTCGGTGCAATCTGCATGTACACTCACACTTTCCTGTGATGTTAAGATGGATGACTCTTTTGCCCCTGTATCCCCTAGAACTTCTGAAGCTTCAGAAGCTGACGATGCTGTTACAGACAAGCTGGGACCTGACTGTGTTTGGATTTCACTTTTACCACAAACAGGAAATTCCCCACCATTAAGATCTATTGTTTGTTTTGTCATCTTTTCATTCTCTGGACATACATCGTACACAGCAACATTTTTGTCATAGCCCACCATCAGTGTGGCACTTTCTGGTGTGCTGTTTAGGGATCTTCGAGCCTCTGCACTACAATACATCATCACCTTCTCTTGCTTTTCACTTGCCTCAGCAACTGCATGATTATTGCTCTCAGCATTTTCTAAAATGTTGCTTTTACTCACATTTAACACTGCTTCTGGGGCACTCATAACCTTCTGTTGCTGCTGGTGCTCTTGGGACTGTGAAAATGCCAAATCTGACTGGCTCATACCTCTTGGATCTTGTGTGTGGTCAATGACTGGAGGGAATTTTTCAGTTAGTGCCCCTCTATAACCCAGAGCCTCTTCTATAATCCCTTCAGAGGTTAAACCAGGATCAGGCATATGGCTAGATTGCAATTTTCCTCTTGGAATGGTTTCATCTAATAGTTTTTCTTCTCCTGATAGATTGAATAGATTTATTAATGTCTGGTTTTCTTCTTGTGTTTGATCAGCTTTTTCATCTGCAGCACTCTCATCCTGTTCCTGAGAGGTATTTGTTCTTTCTTTGCTGTCCTTTTCTGCAATGGATGGTACATTTTGTACCTCATTTCCTTGCACCCACTCTTCTACCATCACCTGTCTGAATCCTTTAGTTACATCTTTATTCATTTTTACATTGTCTGCAGATGAATGTTGAACAGGCTGCTCAGTCATCAAGTGTGAATCACATTTGATTTCATCATTAGGACTTTGTTGCATGGTCAAAGCAGTATTTGTCTCTTCTCTACTATTCTTCTGCTCCTTGTTAGGCATTTCTTCTTGTTCCTTACTTTCACCCTGCTGTTCAATCCTTTCTTCCCGAAAGGCAATAGTCTCATTTTTTGCACTGGATTTTTCTTCGGTTCCCTTTACACACTCCTTGTTCTCCTCCCCTCCCTTCACATGCTTGAAATCCTCTGATGTGTCTTTATTAGTTACCTCATTTTCTGTCGTAACATTTGTAGGTGCATTGTCTAAATCATTTTCATGCTTAGAATTGAAATGTTGTTCACTCTTTTCTTTTCTACCGACCTCCAATTCTCCAACACCCTCAGATGCTTCGTATGATTTCATCTTTGCATTTTCAACAATATCTGGGTTCTTTAACACTAGCTGTGAATCACCTGACTGTTCAGGTCTGTCAGTTGTAAGCAGAAGGGTCCCAGATGATGCTGCAATTTTCTGTGTGGAGACACCAACAGGGTAGGGCTGATCATGTGCATTTTGAGATCTTAACATCTCTTCATTCGCATCTGTAATATTCTTTACAATCTCTGTGTCAGAATCACACACAGAGTTTACACTGCAATCCTCCCCGGGTCCTGCTACAGCAATATCACAGTCATTAACGGACTCACAGTGACTCAGCATTGGGCCTGGAGACTTTAGTACAATGACAGACACATCCCTGGCATCACTGTTAGTGCTTTGTGTGGTGGTTGAGGAAAGATCCCTTTGTGCTGGTACTGTAGTCTCCGCTGCGGGAAGAGAAGGGACAGTTGTGTCCCCAGCATCCGCTGCATCATTTTTAATTTCTTTACTGATCTGTGATTCAGTCTCATAGGGCAGAATGTCAGCACACTCATCTGCTTTTGACAGAAATGGCATCTCTGACACTGTAGTAGATTGCTCGGTGTTGGATTTCTTGTCTGGTTGAGTGCAAAGGTTGCTGTCTGTGTCTGGGACAGCCGCTGGAGACATGGAGCTGGTTTTTACCTGTGACTCAACTTCACATGTGTATTTTTCTGGCTTTGGCTCATGCTCTCGACTGTCATTCACAAGATCCTCTGAATTACCTGGACATTGTAGTTTTATATCACCTGCTTCAGGAAACCCACATCCCTTTGATTTATCATCCATCGTCTCTTCATCCAGCATTTCCTTAGTGTTAAGTAGAACCTCTGTATTTTCAACTCCTTCAGACTCAGGGCTGCTTTTACGACCCTCTTGTGGAGTTACATCCGGTAGTAAAACACTGTTCTTCCCAGTAGATGCTGACTCATCTGTATTTATTGGAGTGATCTGAGTAACACTCAAAGGCTCTTTATTTTCTTTACTTACTTCAGTTTTTTCCAGAGTTTCATTGTCCACGTCCTTAGCTTCAGTAACACTGGTGATCTCACCTGCAGCTGACAGTGATGAAAATGCAACAGGATTTCCCTGGCTGACATCAGGAGTTTTATCTGACACTTTTCCATCATCTTCACAGCTACTCATATTTACACGAACATCTTCTCCAAGTTTTACAGTAGTCTCACCCTGCGTTTGAGATGTACTGGTCATTCCTCTGCAATCCTTTGACTCTTTAAATGTCACTTCCACTTGTTCGACTTTTTCTGTCACCTTTCCATTTTTTCCTTCTTGATCTCCTTCTTTACAGGCAGGAGGTTCATTTTTTGTTCCGTGCAGGTCAGTATTGCTCTGGCCAGTGCTTGGTTCTGTCTGTAGAGGAAGTGCTGGTTTGCTGAGAAAACCTTTAAAGTTAAAGCTGGCCTCTTTTACTGGATGATGCAGACTTTCGAACACCATCAGTGGGGGTAGAGAGGCACATTCAGTCATTTGGCATTTCAGTGTTGCATCCTTTTGGTTCTCAAAAGAGCTCTGCATACCTTTTGGAGTCATTGCCGGGATATCCCTCATGTTCACTGGTAGCTTAGTTGATTGTGATGTGTCTTCACTTGCGGGAGTTGTTTCCTGTTTTTGTTGCTGTGTCTCTTTCTCTGTCGCGGTTCTAGTCTGTGAAGAGCTCTGTACCTGTTGATCCTTGGCTTGCACAGTAAGACGTTCGTTTTCTAAAGAACCTGCTGGTGGAAGTGATCTATCACTGCCTGGCAGCTCTGCTCCTGATGCACTTGGGCTCGAATTCAGATTAGCCTCTTCCTCTCTCTGCGCTGCTGTCTTTGTAGACTTTATGTGGGAAAGAGGAGGGGGTGGGCTGATGGAGTCGCAGTCGTTTATTCTGTTGATGGCCAGAGGAAACTGGGCTGTGCCTGCTGTGACAGGATGGATGAGGTCACTCTGGTCTTGCGTTGCCGCTGGTGATGCTGAGATGCAGCGGGATGGACACGTCTCGGTTGCTGCCTCAGTCTGTGACGCCCTGCCGGCATGTGCTGTGTTCTGTGCTCCGCCTTCCTCTTCGCTCTCTCCTTTTCTCTCCTTTGATCGACAACTCTCCACCTTCCAGTCACATGTTCCAAGGACGCCTGAAGAGGAATAGGTGACCAGAGCTTTGTCCTCTGCGCCGACCGTGCCTGTATTCTTGTCTCCGGCTGGCGAGAGTGTGATCGGCAGACCCCCTCCCTTCTCCTCGCTCTCCGTCGAGTTGTGTGGCATTTTGTCTCCACAGCGCTCCTCAGACGCCTCCTCTTTCTGAACAGGTGAGCACCTAATCTTCTGAGAAATTACTGAGGTGCATTTTTCTCCCTGTTCAGCAATACATTCACTCAATGTTCCCTCTGAGCTCTGAGACTCATCTGCTTCCAGCACTGCTGATTCTCTCTCTGCTGCTTGTAATATTATTGCGGCACTTTGGAACGCATCACCTCTCGTCTTCTCTCCCTCGCTTTCTATCATTTCTGGCATCGTGGGTGTTGTTTGTAGCAATGTGGAGGCAGTGGACTCTGCCGAAGCCCGTTCAAGGGCACTCTCTTCCTCCTCCTTCTCTTCTGCACCGGCTCGGCTCAGAGAATCTGAATTCCCCCACAGTGGTGTGTGTTCATCAGCTCCAGTATCTAAAGGAGATCCATTCTCTTGCTCCAGTGGACAAGTCACTAAGTCACATCTCCCTACGGGCTCATGTTCAGGGGCTGTTGTAGCTTGGCCGAAATCAATCACAACAGCAGATGCATCAGACACATTTTTCTCATGTTTGACTTCCCCTGTTGTACAGTGGTGTATGGTTTCACCTTCTGATATTGATTTGCAGAGTCCATCTGTCTGATCCTGGTCATCGTTTTGCTCAGCCCCCCATGGAGAGTCCAGTAACTGGGCAGGTTGAGCCTCAGCCGGGGAAAGCTGAGCTTCGGGTTCTGGAGGTGGGGAGCAGATCAATTGCTTACCCTCAGGACTCAGCTGTTCTGGGAGTCCTAATTCCTGTTTTTGATGGTCAAGTCTTGATCCTACCGTTGTGTTTGTTTCTATCTGTCCATGATGTGTCCCTGACTCCACCTGTTTCTGTATGTTTGGTTGTGCGCTTATTTTAGCTTCCAAGTGCAATGCGTGACCAGAATGTTTATCCATATGTGTGGACGGGCACGCTACTAAAGCACTAATTAACTGACTATGTGTCTCTATTTTTATTTTATTTGAGTTCTGAATCATAGCTTTTGCAGAACTTATGACATCTTCATTCAAAGGATTTGTCTCTTGAATTCCCCCCGTTTCTCTCTGGGTTGTCTGTGCTGTAATATTTATTCTGTCTTCATCTTGTGTTCTATCCTCCAGGGTGTATTTTAAAGAGCAGATATCATGTATTGATTGATCCTGGGTAAGTGTTTCCTTTTCCGCATCAATCTCTGATGTGGTTTGTGTACCTGTCCATATACTATGTGTCTTTTGTTGAGCAGATGTGTCTATTTTTGTCTCTATCTCTGACTTTGTTTGCTGTTCTGCCTCTGACAGCTGGTGTGCTTCTGTTATATCCTCAATATTTTTGACATCCTCGGTTTCAGCTGTACATGTATTACTTTGCTGTCTTCCTAGAACGTAATCTCTGAAGCTAAACACCCCCTCCTCACTTGCTGTTGAGTCATTTGTGTGCGCGCCATCATTTCCATGGCAACCTTCATGAAATTCGGCAGGTTCATGTGAAGACGAACCAAAATCCTTTTTGACTTCAGCTATCTCGGTTTGATTTTTCTCATCACTTTCAGGCACGGTTATAGAGAAACACCTGTCCAGATCACCTGCGGCCCATGTGTCTGCATCGGAGGACATGCCAAGAGCAGCCATTTCATCCTCACATTCCCTTAAAGCTTCCTGGAGTTCATAATCCATCTGGGCAGCCAAAGGATTGAGGGATGGAACATTTTGCTGAGATTTGTTAGACAAGTGGGCTTGGGCCAGTGATGCTGTCTCAGTAGAAACTTGGTCACCATCACAGCTATCAGTGTTCATCAAAAAAGATACATTAGAATGAAACTGCTCTGAGAAACAATCAGTTGTTCAACCCACACCAAGCCAAAGCACTGCACTCCACCTCATGCCAGAGACAGTATGAAAGTTCATGCATAGGCACAACTAAGCACTTTAAAAGCGTAAGAAACCAACACTGCAAAAAACAGTGACCATTATTCTTAATCAATATTTTGTCAACTTAAAACAAGGTAAATTTACTTGAGGACAAAACTGTGTTAATAAGACTTTTTTTTCGAGAATATATCTTGAATTAAGATTATATAAATTTTTTTTTTTTTTAGATTATAATTTCTATTCTATGAAAATGGGTATTTTTATTATATGCAATTTTGCTTCTCAAGTAAATTTACCTTGTTTTAAGGATGTTCAAATATATATTTTTTAATAAATATTTTTTTAACTGAATAATTTTTTTCTTCAGTGTAAACAGCAAAAAATCTAGGTTTTACTTAATTCTGTGCTATGATTTTTATTTATTTTTTAAAAAAAAGGGAAACCACTTCATTTCCTCATTTAAAATTTATGAATGGTATGAATCACTTGCAATCATGTTACATTTTCATTGAGATTATAGTCAAGATGCTGAAACCTTTTTGTAAATTTGAAAAGGTGAAGAAATGAGAGTGTTTGCCAAGTAAAAGCCTTCATAAAGATATAACCTAAAGATATAACCTAAAGCCTTATGGACTTGGCAGAAAAATCACATGCTGTTTCAGAGCAAGGTTAATGCTTCAATGCTTTTAGCATCCATTAAGAACCCCGGGCATAACTGACTACCTATGCGTATGACGGAAAAGCACCAGCCGAAAAACCTGCTAAATGCTTCTAACAATCTTATTACCACAGACATTATAGAGCCTGGTGAATCACTGTGACTCTGCATATCACGTTTCCAGAGCTGAAACCCAGTCAGTGACTAACATCCCAATAAAGTAGCTACAGCTGATCTAATATGACAACCACGCTTCCCTCGCACTGCCTGTCTCACCTTCTTTTTGTGCCTCGAGGGGTATTAACACAACAGAGACAGCTTAGCTAACACATTTTTGCCTGTCATTTTAGACTAAAAATCTATCAATCATCTTCACCTCGAATGGAAATAAATGAGAAAGCAGATCCTCGTGGGTTTCTCTCTGATTGGTCCACAGCACTCATGTGATCTGCCAACTTGCTGATATAGATGACAACAGGCTCAGCCACGCAGCCTTCCTTTTCTTTTTTCAGTAAATGATTATGACTGGAAGCTGCCACTCCCATTCAGATGAGGCAAGAAAAAAGTTTATAACCCTTCTCTGGCATAACTGGAAAGGCAGACAGCTGTACTGCAGTTTAAGTTACAGTAATTATGCTTGTATGTGCTAAAACATGAGGCCTTTTGGCATACTGTATGTCTGCATGAATTACAGAACTGCAGCCACTCCCTACTGCACTGTCAGGCAGCATTTCAATACCCACAATCCTCTGCACTTGCCTAAGCATTACTATAGCCCTTCTAAAAACACAATCTGAAAAGAATACATTAATAAAAATATAAATAGTATAAAAACATTAACAGTTGACTATAACATGATTTAGTCAAATTTAGCTGAGAGAAACTAACATGAAGCACACCCTTAAAACATGTCAAGTATGTCAAGTATGAATATAGATCTCATCTCTCTGTCCGCACAAGTCTATGCAATTGCAACCAGATGTAATAATGTGTTGATAACTCTCTCAACATGGAAAAAAACTGAACACACACACAAAACAACCGCAAATATACATACATCACACTCAAACATGGCTTCCTGTTAGGGAGGAGACCTCTCACGCCATACAACCATACACTTTCACCTCATGCATGTTAAAGAGTCATATCAGCCGCCCAATTAAAGCACAACTAAGAACAACGCTAGTTTAGTTCACAGCAAACCAGCTTTAAAGCCAAACATGTTCAACAGACCACTAACCCAGCTAGCACAACATTTGTGTAAATGTGTTTCCAGTTGTGAAAAGATTGTGAAAACATTTTGATCCTAAATGCTTAAATGGATAGTTCACCCAAAAATGAAAATTTTGTCATTAATTACTCACCTCATTTCGTTCCAAACCCTTAAGACCTTCGTTCATTTTCGGAACACAAATTAAGATATTTTTGATCAAATCCGAGAGCTAGACAGCAAAGCAACTGGCACGTTCAAGGCCCAGAAAGCCAATGTGACAAGAGTGGTTCACTCTCGTGAACAAGCATTGAAGACTGACACGGAAGAGACAAAAATATGTTGAGTAAAGTCGCTATTTTTTTTTTCTTTTTGCACAAAAAGTATTCTCGTAGTATTTTCGTAGCTCTATAACATTATGATTAAACCACTGATGTCACATGGACTATTTTAACAATGTTCTTACTACCTTTCTGGGCCTTGAAAGTAGCTGTGTTGCTGTGACCGCAGAGTTTTAATCAAAAATATCTTAATTTGTGTTTTGAAGATAAATTAATTATTGACAGAATTTTCATTTTTGGTTAATCTATCCCTTTAAAATGACAGATGATGTATTTATGTATGTAAATAAAATGTCCATATATTAAAATAAATAAATAAATAAATATACTTGTCATTACCATGTCCAACATGTTTTTATGTGTTTACCATTAAAAAGCAAGCTGTTTTTGGTTGTATTTTGTTTGTATAAACCTAAATAAAACAGTTTGGTACAGTTTTGTTCCAAGTTAGTAAAACGTGCATGCGACATGGATTTAGACTACTTAAGATAGATATTTTTATGTTTTTAAACAAGATGTATTTATGACTTTTTTATGACAAAGTTGCTGTTTGATACTGATCATATTTTTAAATCCAAATACATAAAAAAACATGTTTTTGTTACACAGTTTTTCTTCGTTTCATTTTTACATCTTTATGTGTTGTTTGTTAAACTTGTTTGACGACTAAAATTCAACATTTTGAAATGCAAAACCATTTTGTGCCTACTGGGAACTCCATTTACACAGCACACATCAATTGTCACACCCAAAACACAAAATGGAGCAAAAGAGATCTCACTAAAATCTATTACATATGAAAACATGAGTACACTTTGGTCAAATTAACAATGTCTGTCTATTAAGCCATAACAGACTGGTATCTCTCTGTCTCCATTTTAATAATTTCTCTGTTACCTCTTCACGAGGCCCACTACTGGTGGACTGGCCTCCATGTAGTGCTCTAGGCCTGCCAGCAGAGGGTTGGCAGTGCCACCCAGTGCCACAGCCTCATTCTTCATTTCACCCAAGCTCCCCTGCTCACCACTATACACACACATACACAAATAAACACCCATGAATATGAGCCTCATAACATCAGGACTCGTTATTAGGAAAATGAAATTACTAATCAAGCTGTAAAAAAAAAAATCTAAGACGGCAGGTTTTATCAAAATAATTTTGGAACAAACATTTTGTCTACTGTTAAGCTATGGTGATGCACTGTAAGATTTATTTATGAGAAATTCACAACATTCAGAGATTTTGTCATTTTATTCCCAAAACTTGTCATAGGTCTACAAATGGAAACTTATTAGGTAGAACCCTAATAGCAAAATTACTTGAAGAAACTCTTACTGTTGCCATTACATAGTCAGAGCCAGGTAATAACTGATTACATGTAATCTGGATTAAGTAATCAAATTAAAAAAATTAAGTACATTGTAATTAGATTAAATGTCTGATTATATTACCTAGTCTAACTGTATTACCTAAAACGTGTAATGTAATGGATTATGATACTAACAACAATTTTTGTCATATAATTTGGAATCAGTAACAGACTATAATTTTCAAGAAATCTACCCAGCTCTGTACAAGGTATATATAATAGATAATGTATGCATTAACGTACAGTGTAAAATATTCACGTCTACAAACAAGCCTTTCATTTTAATTAGCGTTACCTCCATAAAGTCACTGGAGTGTGTCTGGGTTCTACCACCTTAACAGCTGGCAAGGTTTGTGGCTCTTTTGTAGGCCTGCCAATTGTCCATTCAGTCAAGTTTTCCATAGAAATGAGTCAGAGATTAATGGAAATTCACTCTGTGTTTATCCGGCCAAGCAAGTACAAGGAAGGATCTTCGTATAATAAGTCCTGTGTTTTGCTTTGATTGTGAAACATAGTAAGGCGAGACATAAACGAGTGAGCGAGTATCAGAGTCCAATCTAAACTGTGGCTTCCAGTTTCAAGATTGATATGAACTTGCGCCATTCTTGACTGTCCTCAACTCCCAGGTGAATTCAGTTTTATCGGAGTTTTCATTGAACTTTCTCAAAGTTGAACATAGTTCACCTACAGTTTAAAATTCTGTCATCATTTACTCACCCTTGTGTTGTTTCAAACCTGCATGAGACATTTTTCTAATATCTGCTCTTAAATAAAATATCTGTTCTTTAAAGTCATTTAGCAGTGGATGATATGAGGGTGAGTAAATGGTGACAGAAAATACATTTTTGGATGAACCACACTTTTAATTAGCCTACACTAGACATGTTAACCATTATCACCTTAAATCTCTCTATTTTTGTTTCCAAAATGCAAATCTTGCAAAATAGTTTTTTTTGTTTACCAGTATGCAAAAACATAACCGAAAGGTGGAAAGATTTGCATTAGATGTGAACAACTTTTCAAAAGAATCAGTCGTCCTGTTGAAACTTGCCCCTAGCTGTCAGATGACAGGTCCTCAGTGCAGTTCTCTGAGGTAATTCACGTGTTTGTGTGAGAGAGAAAAATTGTTGAGGCCTACCCAAGCGAGGTTCCCCAGGTGAGACTGAGCTCAGTGCTGAGGTCGAGGTCTATGCTGGGCAGCAGATCATGAGGAAACTCTAGTTCTTCTTTATCCTCCTCTTCCTGTCTTTGCAGCTTTTCTTCCTCGTCAGCAGACACCTGTGACTCTGCTTTGACTGAATCAGTGTGGACAGATCCGTTCTCTGCAGTGGCAGACTTGTTGTTCAGTGGGCTCGCCTTGTCATTGTGTACTGCAGCCTGAGAAACACAACAAAAGTCGTTAGACCACAAACCAGTGCAATCTGTTTTTAATCAGAGGTCTGTAAATCACTCACACAAGCTGCACACACCTAAAATGGCTTACTTGTCACTTAGAGAACAAGTTAGCTGTTCAAACCGAGATTATGTTCCTTTAACCGTACAGGGTACATTTAACATCAAAGAAAACACACCCACCACGACAATAAAATTAAAATGCCAAGGTGATTCTAGACTAGGCTACACACCCTGATCATTTATCATTGTGTCATCAGTACTTTTAAATGAATCTTTAAAAAATAAACATGTTTTCAATGAATCCACCACACCAGGTGGGTCTGAAAGATCAGCTGAGGCATGTCCTTCTGCACACTTACAAATAAACATATGGCTGTGAACCAAAAACTTAATTCTAGATTCATAGTGAATTTCCACAGAATTCATTTACTTATTGTGTCACTGAAAATGAGGCAAAATGAAGTGATTGTTCTGACTTTACTGGTTTTACCACTATACTTTCCAGATGAAATAAGATAGCCTCATTCAACTGAACTCCATTACCATACAGCACTTTAAACACAGATAAAATGCATTCTGAAGCATTTTGTAAAAGGCCAGGCCAAACAAACAAATAAATAAATGTAAATTTACTACATGTCACGTTAATGAGACCACATTTACACAGCATAGAGTACGATTGTCGATTCGGTATTTGAGCCTTTAATACGGTTGCGTTCACACTGTCAGTTTTTGGGACTGACAACCGCATTTACTTACAGGTGTGAGTCTCGAAATGTCCCGTTCACACAGCAGTTTACAGTCGCTTTTCCAATACTGTCTGTATGAACGTGCAACGGGGGTCAAGCCCATATTCCTTACCAGTAACCATAGCAACAGAGACCTAAGCAATATCAAAGATGCTGACCTCTGTAAAACTTAAAGTATCACCGCTTCCTGACAAGAGTCCGTTCGAGCCGCAAGTTCATCCAGCAAATCATCATTAACCGACAGAAGCTTTTAAATTTGAGTGGAGAGCTGAGCATTTGAGCCGCACACAGGATATAAAACTGACAGAAGGGAGCGGCTCCGGTGGAGACTGGATGTAAACTTTCAGATGACACGCAGCTCATTTCTGCATCACTGTAAGTTACCGAAACCACAAATTAAACCACGCAACACACGTTATAAGCGAGTGTGTGCGGCAGAGCGGCTCTCTCACACTGAATGAGTGAAAGACAACTAGCTGTCCAATCCTGTTCCGTTCACACAGCGCGTGTGTTCCAAGAATGCATAAATAACAGTACTGTGTGTGAACATAGCAGTATTAAGGACTCAAATACGGTATTGACAACCTTATTATCTTGATGTGTGAACGTGGCCAGTAAGTTACGTTTATTTACAGGTGTGACAACCATATTCAATAACCGAACTCACACCCATAAATTTTCAGGACTCACATCCGCATTCTTGGAACACACGCGCTGTGTAAACAGAACAGGACTCATTTGTGGTTTCCGTATCTTACAGTGACGGAGAAATAAGCTGCATGTCATCTGAAAGTTTTATATCCAGTCTCCTCCAGAGCCGCTCCCTCCCATCAGTTTTGTGTTCTGCCCACTGCTCAAACGCTTCGCTCTCCTCAAATTTAAATTTACTTTGGTCACTGTTGCTATGGTTACTCGTAAGGAATACGGCTTGACTCCTGTTGCACATTCATACAGACATTCGAAAAGCTACTGTAAGTTGCTGTGTGAACAGGACATTTCGAGACACCTGTAAGTAAATGCGACTGTCAGTCCCAAAAATTGACAGTGTGAAGGTGGCCTGAATTTGTGGAATGCTTGAATCTGATTGGCTGACGAACGTTCTAAGCAAGGTTTTTCAGGGAAACGCAGGACAAAAGTAGTTTGTCCAGGCAGGTCTTGACCTCATTACATGTCCATATGACTTTGCCATTCGCCAAATGATTTCTGTTTTTTTTTTTAAAGGTCCTTACCGCCTAAAATAGCAAAACAATCAAAACCCACAATGACACTGCCCAAGCAAATAAATGTAGTAAACAATATAATAAAAACGCCAACTTACATTAAAGTTTTTGCCGCAAAATTGCGCTTTATTATGTAAGGAAAGCATTCTCTATTTCTCCCACTGCCTCTCAATTACAAAAGCACACACAAACACACATACAGAATGGACACACACGCTCACACACGCTTCTAGCAACTTAAAAGTTACATGTCTCATTACTTAAATAGTAACTGCATTAAGGCACGTTTACACCAAGAACGATAACGGTAACTATAACTATAAAAATTTGCGTCTACACCAGTGAACGGTAACCGTCTGTTTTTGTTGCATTTACACGACTTCAACCAATAGATGTCTTCAGCATGCACGTTTCAAGCGAAAAGCGACTGGGTTAGTTTTGGGATAGCTTTTAGTAGCTAGGGCGAGTTTTTTGTGAAAACCTGGCAACCCTGGTCGTCAATTATTCCTTACTTGTCACACTGTAAGTCTATTTAATTTAATCAAGTGATTAAATTGGCATACATTTTTAAAAATGACTTAAAGATGACTTAACAGCACTTAAAACACTTCAGTTCCTGATCACGTTAGCGGATTATCCACATGTTTATTTGGCACAGGTTATCACAGAGGATAGCACTTGCACTCTGTAATCTTAATAAATTGTCAACTATCCAAATATGTTTAAAGTCCTAAACCGAAGCAAACACAAATGACATCAAATTATACATATTAAATAATTCTTTGCTTCTCATTTGCATAATAAACACTCTGATTTAAAATAAGAGAGAATCTCACCCCTCCAAAACACAGATACACACACTCATTTTATTCATTCACATATCCATTGATCAACAGTATGATTCACAGGCAAGTCTTTGTGCAGCAAAAGTGGATCATGTTGCAAGCTCTGTGGAGCACAGGTCACATTAGAGATGCATTACACAGAAACCCCACATCCATTAACCACTGTTTTTATCATCTTTGACTCCTGTACACACATCAGATGCACTCAATACACATGTGCATACCCACCTCCGCTGTAGGTTATGTGTTATACACTCTCAGAGCTTGAAGACTTTAAGAGTGAATTCATGCATTGATCTACATTCCCAGGCCTGAGCACAAACACCACTCAATTTGAATCAGGTCAGAGTATCAAATGAAACGGCCTGATCTAAGTCCAGCCAAACTCAAGGGTTCGGATTCCATTAGCTTATTCAGAGTTTTAATTTGCTAACCAAGCCTGGAATAAACACAAGGGTTTCAAATATCAGTAGCATTTAGTAGTGACAGATGGCTGGAATTTCCATAGAAAACAGCAAAAGCCCTGAAGAACAGGATGCACTTCACACAGCGGTGAACAATCGTTGTACTGTATTACTGTATCCCTAAATCTCTCTACCTCAGCCCCTTATATAAAAACAACCCAGTGTCTGCTACTCTACTCCAAAATTCCTGTAATCAACCTGAGAATCTGTTTGTACACCTCAGACAACAAATCAAGGCCTTGCTATGTAATTTTAATGGGTTACAGAAGTCAAGCAAAAATGCTTGTTAAAAATCTTTACTTTAAATTTTATTTTTATATTTTATTGTATTTGTATTTTGTTTTGTTTGTTTTATTTTAATTTATAATTATTTATTATTTTTTAATTATTTATTAATAATTTAATTTTTATTTCATTTATTTCAGGGGTTTTTTTTGTATTTTATTTCTTATTTAATTTCTTATTTTATTTTGTTGTTTATTTTACTTTTTTAAAATATTTTATTGTATTTTTACTTTATTTAATTTTATTTATTATCATAAAACTATTTGAATGAAAAGTTTAACTGAAAGTTTACATAAATTACCAAAAAGCCTCTTTCAAAAAGCTAAGGATAATTATTTTTTGTAAAGGGATTAAAGGGGCCATTATCCCAAATTTTCTTACATATCATTACTTACCTAGAGATATTCATATTTACATTTCAAAAATTTAAACATTTTCAACATTTCCAGTTTGTTTCCAGGTTTAAGCGACAGTTTAATTTTATTTTATTTTTACTTTATTTTATTTTATTTATCATAAAACAATTTGAATGAAAAGTTTAACTGAAAGTTTACAGGAATTTAAAATGTTCCAAAATGCCTCTTTCAAGAGGCAAAGGATAATTATTTTTGGTAAGGGGGCCAATATCCCAAATTTTCTTACATATCATTGTAAGATCTCACATATCATTCTTACATAACGTATACGTACCTAGAGATATTAAATAACAATCAATATTTACATTTCAAAAGCTGAAACATTTTCAACATTTCCAGACAGTTTGTTTCCAGGTTTAAGTGACATTTTTATTTTATTTTAATAAAAAAAGTTTATTTTATTTTATTTATTTCATTGTATTTTTACTTTATTTATTTATTTTTACTTTTATTTATTAATTCATTTATTTTTTATTTATCATAAAACAATTTGAATGAAAAGTTTAACTGAACGTTTAAACAAATTTAAAATGTTACAAAAAGCCAAAGCCAAAGGATAATTATTTTTGGTAAAAGGGCCAATATCCCAAATTTTCTTACATATCATTGCTTATCTAGAGATATTAAATAACAATTAATATTTACATTTCAAAAGTTTAAACATTTTCAACATTTCCAGTTTGTTTCCAGGTTTAAGTGATATTTTTATTTTATTTATTTATTATTATTATTATTTATTTATTTATTTTAATTTATCATAAAACAATTTGAATGAAAAGTTTAAAAGAAAATGTTACAAAAAGCCTCTTTCAACAGCCAAAGGACAATTATTTTTGCTAAAGGGGCCAATATCCCAAATTTTCTTACATATCATTCCTTACCTGGAGATATTAAATAACAATTAATATTTACATTTCAAAAGTTTAAACATTTTCAACATTTTCAGTTTGTTTCCAGGTTTAAGTGACATTTTTATTTATTTTATTTTATTTATCATAACATTTTCAACATATCAAATTTTGTTTCCAGGTTTAAATGACATTAGGAATTTAGTTTATATCTATTTTTAACTTCTATAACATTATAATGCTTCACATAATACATAAGAACGCATGAAACATGAGCATACATCAAATACTCTGTTAATAAAAAATGACTTTTTAAAACTTTCTAATCGCTAAAATTTTGTCCAAGCTCTACGACCACATTTATTCACACCAACTCTTGTGTTTAATAAAATAATACCACACTTTGTCAGCTTATGATCTTGTTTCTCACAGTTGGTTTTGAGTTCCACAACTTCCTGTTTCCTGTCTAAGCTGTAAACCTATACCTATTAATTGAGCACGCATTAACTAACATAAAACACACTTAATGTGTTAGAATTTAACCTGATATAAGCAACACAGCTACATCTCTTACCCAAATCCACTGATCCATATAAACGCACAGGGGCCTTTGGAGAATGAAACAGGTAACCTCAAATCACTGCTGTCTTTTTAAATAAAACAGTGGCCCTCACTGTCTTCCTTTTGTCCTTTGACCTACAGCATGAGTGGACCTGAAAAGCAGACCCCATATGGTCCCTTTTGCCCTGCCCCTTTAACAGACCACATTGTCCTCCACTACAGTAAATCCCTGCTGTTAACTACCATGCGTCCTTGCTGTGCAGGGTTACTGGTTGCCATAGCAATCATATAAGCCCAACACAGTAGACTGACCTCCAAATAGTTGTGGGATACACACACAACCCATAAATTATACCAAATGCAGTCCAGTTTTGAATAACTATATAAAACAGACCAAAGTATTATCCCTCTTTAGGACACACACTAGTGTACTCAGCCAACAGATATAACAATTCAGTCAGTACAATGAAATAAACTATTATCCAACGCAAAAAAAAACGACTTTACAGTAAGTTTTTAATTAATCATTTTCACTTGTTTTCAAATGAAAACTTTATAACTGTCTGTTCAGTAAGACAAAATACACTTGCATTAAAAATACATTGGTTACACTTTTGTTTTAAGGATTTTAAAGATTTTAACTGGGAAATAAGAATATATTTTTTGCAGTGTAAAACTCACAATTGCACCAAGCCACTAAGTAATTCACAAACTCACCTTCTGTAAGCAGGGACACACACATTTGCACGGGATTGCTGCAGTTTCACAGTGCAGCACTCATGCGCTGAATTCCCCGAGAGCAGAGACGTGTGCGTGTTTTGGTTCAGCCGGGCAAAGACACAAACATGCTGCAACACATGCTGCCGGTCCTGCCTATGTTCCAGTATCCTCCCCAGACGCCTGACTCAGCTCCCTTCACCTCTGCTGTTATAGATCCATGCCCTTGACAGAAGAACTCTGCTAGTCCCTGGAAGTGTCAGACAGACTGTTCCTCCTGAGAAGCTGTACTACGAAATCTCAGACTAGAACACTCACTGAGCAACTTGAGTCGTGATCCCTCCCCCTTCTCTGTGTAACTCTTTGAGCATGACGCTTCTGCCCTCTGATCCCTCCCTCTCGAGCTACCTCCTGCCTCTTATGTCTGCTGCTGTTCTGTCACTTCCTGCTGGGCGACTGAGGACTGCGCTCTGATGCATACGCTGCAGGTGAATACTGGGAAATGGGCCAAAGGTCAATCTCGGTGTAACCCACAGGGGGGGATCATGTTATACACTAACTTTTGAGCCTTGTAATTACTAGGGTCCCTATAATAATACATCATTTTAAACATTAAGCCTTACCTTAAAGATTTTTTTAAAGATTTTTTCTCACAGTTTATACCCAATAAAATACAGCTGAGGTCAAAAGTTTACATACACCTTGCAGAATCTAAAAAATTTTACTTATTTACTAAATTAATTAATACGCACTGTCCACAAGAGAAAATAATAGTTGAATTTATAAAAATGACCCCGTTCAAAAGTTTACATACCCTTAATTCTTAATATTGTGTTGTTACCCGAATGATCCACAGCTGTTATTTTTTTGTTTGTTTAGTGATAGTTGTTCATGAGTCCCTCATTTAAAGAAGGTTCAAATGCTCACTGATGCTCCAAAAGGGAACACAATGTATTAAGAGCCAGGGAGTGAAAACTTTTCAAATTTGAAGATCAGGGTAAATTGAAATTATTTTGTCTTCTGAGAAACATTTAAGTATCTTCTGTAGCTTCTGAAGGGCAGTACTAAATGAAAAAATATATTTAGGCAAAATAAGAAAAATGTAAACATCTTCATTCTGTTTAAAAGTTTACATCCCCAGCTCTTAATGCATCGTTTTTCCTTCTGGAGCATCAGTTTGGAGCAAAAAAACAAACAAACAAAAAAAAACACAGCTGTGGATCATTCAGGTAACAACACAGTATTAAGAATCAAGTGTATGTAAACTTTTGAACTATTATTAAAACTATTATTTTCTCTTGTGGACTATATGTAAATGTCTTTTATGTGAAATATCTTATTCAGGTCAGTACTAAATAAAAAATAACATGCATTTTGTATG
>JAHKKF010531939.1:0-15290 GCA_019740295.1 Labeo calbasu | reverse complement strand
TTCTCTTGTGGACTATATGTAAATGTCTTTTATGTGAAATATCTTATTCAGGTCAGTACTAAATAAAAAATAACATGCATTTTGTATGATCCCTCTTGGTAAAATAATTAACATTTTGCAGATTCTGCAAGGTGTATGTAAACTTTTGACTTCAATTGTATCTATTTATCTTTATCTTTTTTAGCTTATTAAAATGCATGTTTTGTCTTGTTTTAAATCATTTTAAATCATCTTGTGGACCCTTAGGCTCATTTTTGAGAACCACCCGTGCATCCACAGAGATTTGGTCCTTCAAAGTACATATTGCTTGTTTCTCTACTAATAAAGCATCCTAAACTAGTCTGTTTTAATTTACTGTTATCCTAGCCTGGCTAGTTTAACCTGTTGGCTGGTTTTATAGGGACTCTGGACACTTTTTAGCTTGTCATCTATGAGGGACAAGTTGGCCATCCAACTAAACAGCTATGCTGGGAGACCATCTTAAACTTGCTAAAGCCAACTTAAAGGGATTGTTCACCCAAAAATGTTGTTCCACACCCGTAAGACCTTTGTCCATCTTCGGAACACAAATGTAGATATTTCTGATCAATCCGAAAGATCTCTGACCCTGCATAGACAGCAACGAAAGTTGTTATTTTTGTTTTCTTTGTGCACAAAAAGTATTCTCATAGCTTCATAAAATTACGGTTGAACCACTGATGTCACATGGACTATTTTAATGATGCCCTTACTTCCTTTCTGGACCTTGAATGTGGTTGTACCCTTGCTGTCTATGGAGGGTCAGAGCTCTCGGGTTTCATCAAAAATATCTTAATTTGTGTTCCGCAGATGAACGAAGTTCTTACGGATTTGGAACGACAAGAGGGTGAGTAATTGAAGAATTTTCATATTTGAATAAACTATTTCTTTAACTCAGCTTAGACTGATTTAAATGACTCAGTTCTTTTCAAATCCATTTTTTTATACGTTCTCACTAAATATATTCCTAAACCAAGGTTACTATAAAAAAACATGCACACTCCCAGTGCAATTTAGCACACACATGCTGAAACCCTCCAGTACCTCATTGACCATGTCAGACTGCATTTCTTCTGGAGGAAATAGCACCACGTTATCTGGAGCGCCCTCCTGTGGCAGAGACAAATAGGTGTAATGCAAAAGAAGAGATGGATACAAGTTGTGGTGAAAGGAACAGTCTTTGGAGAAACGCATGGCAGATCTGAGTCACTATATGCCTCAGTCGCCAATGCTGCTGTTGTTGGAAGTTCACCAAGAATACTTAAAGTCCGTTCTGGGAACCTACCAAACTGGTTGGAGTCATCCATGAAAAAGCACTCAGCCCAACAGGTTGATCCTATTAAGATAAACCCTGAATTCCAAGTTGAGTAGCCTTTTCAATGTAGCGTAACGTCGCCCAAATTATTCCTTTCAGGGTCCATTGAAATCAAACCACAGTTAAATGCACAAATGCATAAATGTCTTATAAAATCACATCAGCAGCAAAAGGTCAAACACATAAGAAAGATTTAAATTACAGCGACTGCTGATGGGAAAGCTAGTTTAAAACGGACTCATAAATTCAAGTTACTGTTTGGATTAACTAATTAGCCATGCTAAGGTTGCAAAAAAGAAATATGCTTTTATTAATTTAAAAATATAATATATAAATACGACCACAGTGATCCCTGCTGAAAACAACAGACACCATCACAAAATTTATAATGGTTTTACTGGTTATAATGGGACTTGTATTGGTTTTAATGAAAACTGCAATGAACCCTATGAGTTTCTACTGGTAATTGGTCGCCTTCTATTGGTGGGTTGTTTAAACCAGTAAATCCTAATGAAATAGGTCCCAAAACACACTACAGAAAATCAGTTTCAATGGTTTTAATGGTTAAAAGTTGATGGAAATGTTTGTAATGACATTTGTAGTGGAAATCATTACAATTTCTGTGACGAAAAAATTACAAAATTTGTAAAATAGCGCAACAACAACTAATCTGCATTGCCATGTCAAAAACAAAGCAGACTTGAGTATCCACCTTATTTAACTGTAAGAGTGGGCCTGGCCATTTGTAAATTTTATGGATCGGTTTTCAGGTCTCATCTGCTTTCAGCTATTTTTAACGATACTCTGTACAAAAATTAACCATGGTTTTACTACAGATAAAAACAAAAAAAAACATGGTTACTATACTTAAACCATGGTAACTACGAATTAACCATGGTTTTGGTATTCTAACCATAGTTTAACCATGGCATTTGTAGTAAAACTGTGGTTTTACAAATAGTAATCAATACGCTGAAAACATGGTTACCACACTTTTACTATAATAAAACCATGGTTAATTTACCTAGTTTTGCTGCTTGATATTACAAATGTCTTACCATATAATTTTATTGTATAATTAGAATTATTAACACACTGGTTTGTAGTGCAAACAGTTTTACTGTATACTGCACATTGTTATTCTTCTCATTATTTCCCTATAACGGCTAATGAACCGGATGTCTCGTCCATAAGCTTACTTCTGCGTTAAATAAGGTGGATAGTACATGACGAAATTGTGAAGCTTTTTTTAATCTGTTTATTTACATGAACAGTCCGAACAGCTTTTAGAACGAGCCGATTCACTAGAATGAACTGAACATTCCAGCAATACATATGAGAAAGACCGTTTAGAACGAACCGATTCATTAGAATGAATTGGACATTTCAGCCATATAAATAAGAAAAGACCATTTCGAATGAATTGTTTTATTAGAATGTGTTAATGGACATTACAGCGATACATATTAGGTAAGACCGTTTAGAACGAACCAATTCATAAGAACGAATTGGACATTTCAGCGGTATATATGAGAAAACACGTTACGAATTAGAACAAACTGTTTCATTAGAATGTATTAATTGGACACTCCAGCGATACATACGAGAAAAAGATTGTTTAGAACGAACATTCCACCGCTACACGTGTAAGAGAGGACCGTTAAGAATGAACCGATTCACTTAAATGAACTGAATTTTCTAACGCTACGCACTGCAGCACAGGAACGTTGAGGTGAGCGCGTTTGTTATTATTATTCCCTCTGCAGACATAAAAAAGCCAGCAAACCACTACTCATTGGAAAATTTTGCTCATTACTGGACAAGCTACACTTTGAAAGCAGCCAAACTACTGTCATGCTACTGAAAAAATGTAGTTAATATAGTAGCATCTCTAATTGTGGTTAGTTGCTCTCCAGCACCGATGGGAACAGCATAGTGGGTAAAACAGAAAAAAAATCCCACACAGAATGAGTTCACTGACCATCTGCACTCTTTCAAAACAAAATTCAGTCAGAATGTTTGACAACCCAGTGAAACAATGAAAACAACGGCGTATGATTTTTACCACAGCACTCTCGCTTTCTCTATCTGAGCTGTTATCTCAAGCACAGGTTGTCACAAGCAGTATGTCAGTTGATGTGGGAATGCTAACAGATGTCACCAAAAGTCATAACACCTCTAAACAGTAAGTCTAGTTTTAAGGCACACACAAGCATGGTAGTCCAAGCGTCTCAGAAGAGACAAACACTGCGGTGCTGAGCCAGGCAGCAGGTCCTAATAGAAACCGTCTTACCGGGAGCTCCGAAGTGCTGTTCTCATTGCCCATTTTGTTGAGCGGGGCTGGTAGATGATCCCTTCACATCAGACCAATGGCACAGGCCACCTCTAGCAGACTATAGGACCGATGTAAAGAAAGCAGACACTGTCAAGGATCTATAAAACTATTTCCTCGTCAAATATCCAGAGAAACACTAAGATTTGAGCAAACAGGGAGTGAAATATGTGTGCAAGTATGTGTCATGTGTTGAGATTAAGAGGCTCTGATGAAAGCAGAACAAAGTGCAGAGATGCTGTCCAGTAGAACAACTTTCTCAGGGTGGTAGGGAAAAAAAAAAAACAAGTTTATTAGAGTCATGGCCTTCAGGCAGTTTCGCAGAATTTAACAGTTATACAATAATTTATTTAATACCATCACGTCAAGACCTGAATGAATCATACAACCTGTTTAACAACACCTTAATATTTATTTGTAAAGGAAACTCTTCAAGTTTAGATTTCAAGTGCAGATCTACACAAAATCGTTACTTGACTGGTGACTTGCAAGTATGAGAATGACATTTTAATAGCATCCTTGTTTTAAACTTTATTATTTAAAAAAATTGTAAGTTTGATGAATATCCACGAATCGTTTTAAACTGTCCACTTTTTTTACCGTGCCACATTAAGGGAGTGATGTTTTCAGGCTCATTGCACATTTGGCTTGAGCTGGCCGGTGTGTGAAGGTTAGTGAGAGTGACTGGAGGAGTATGTCTTATTAGCCCATAAAAAAGCTCTTCTAGATGGGTCTAACAGACCTCTGGCCAGAACCTTTTTAAGAACACCACAAGCTCATTATAAACATAAATCAGCTTCCTGGAGCATTTAGCGCACACTGTTGACCTGTGGCCAGCACACTGCAGAAAGCTCCAGGACCCATCAGTCATGCTGTCGCCCCCTCAAACAACCACAACTACAGCATGCTCTAATGTGGAGAAACTCAGTATGTGGGATCCCATCTATCTACCTAGTGCTGTGAGCATTCACTGAAGGTGTGAGCTGAAATACTAGTCATAGATACATGCTAATACTAGATGAGGTCAGATTGTTGGATTTGAGTTTTTTTTTCAGTGGGCACGAGAGACTTACTGCATGGCACAGTGACACTCTTTTACAGTACCATTTAGTGGGAGTCTGTTTTTGACCTATTAGCTGTGTTAGTGGGTTAATCTTGTGCAGTAAGCTCATCATTTGACAGATTGTGCTAGTAAATGCATGTGACTAAGGGTTTGGAGATTACTGCCAAAATCAACTAGTCAACAACAGCTGCCCTCTGTCTCCCCCTGCTGTGAGCCAATACTCTGGAAAACGTGGGTTGTGAAAATTAGACATGGCCTACGACCTAAAACAGTATAACCTACTAAATGGACTGTAATTTTATCCCTCACAGCCTTATTTTTAGTGACATCAAATTATACATGGTGTATTACCCATACATTAATAGAGTGGGACGTGTTTGGAAGGAAGATGATGGAATTACTGGATATTAGCCTTAAAAAATGTAATATGAAATATTAGATCATTTTGAGTATAAGCTAAATTGAGCATAATGGAAAAGAGGGGGTTTAAAAGAACATTCATGCAGCTTCTCTTCAATAAAAAAAAAACACAATGTAAAATATAAAGTCACACTGTCAAGAGATAAGTCGCAATTACAAGACAAAGTGGCAATTACAAGAATATTGCAGCTGTGACAGCATGGCCATAGCTAGCTCCATGTTGCCAGATCAAGCTATTATAAGCAGGGTTGCCAGGTTTTCACTACAAAAACTGGCCAATTACTAATCAAAACTGGCCCAAACCTACACCAGTTGCATTTCAAGGGCGGTCCCCTGTTAAAAATCCACGTTTTTTAAAATACATGTTATTTGGCGGGGTTTAACTGGTAAAATTCGCATTCCAGGGCCAACAATGTTAAAGTAGCCCAATTCCATGGGAAAACCACGGACTTGACAACAATGAAGCACCTTTGGACTTGTCTTTTACACTTAATTTTACACTTTAGAAAGTTAATAAAGTTGCAGTTTAGGGTTAGCGATATGATATCTTTATCTTATTTACAAAAAATTTTAACAAATTTATTTATTTTTCATTTTTTTTGTTTTCATAACAGCATCTGACAACACTGCATCGCCTGCACCTAAACTGACAGTAATTAGTTAAGCCCACGGACAAGTTATTGCAGACAGGATATCACATTCGGTAAGGCAAACGGCAAAAACATTATGATATTATCTGTCAGAAATGTTATCGGTGATTGCTGGTGGAGTGAATGAGGTTTGAGAGTGTTGTAAGTGAGGGTGTGGATGCAGCAGCCGTGTTACCAGATCAAACAGATCAGATTTTCACAACAAAACCCGGCTACTCAAAACTGGCCCAAAACTATGCATTTTGAGGTGGGTCCCCCATTAAAAATCACATTCTGGAGGGGTAAAATATAAGTTTTTTGGTGGGGTTCTCCTGGTAAAATTTGCATTCCAAGGGCTAAATATCACGTTATTGGGGTTCCTTCAACCCGTGGACATGAAAAATAACCCATGGCAACAGTGTTAATTGTTAAAGTATCCCAATTCCACGGGAAAACTGCGGACTTGGCAACACTGAATCACCACTTATCTTTTCCACTTAATTTGACACTTTAGAAAGTTAATAAAGTTGCAATTTAGGGTTAGCGATATCTTTATCTTATTTACAAAAGATTTCGATCTATTTTTTATTTGTTTTCGGTTTTTATTTGCTTTCATAGCAATATCTGGCAACACCATCACTGGCCCTTAAACTGAAAGTAATCAGTAAAGCCCACGGACAGGTTATTTCTGATAGGATACCACATTTGGTAGGGCAAACGCAAAAAACATTATGATATTATCTGTCAGAAACGTCTGTCATGAACGCTTGTGGAGTGAACGAGGTTTGAGAGAGTTGTGAGTGAGGGTGCAGGCGCAGAATCCGTGTTGACAGGTTAAGATATTATAAGCAAGGTTGCCAGGTTTTCACAACAAAATTTGCTCAATTGTTACTCAAAACTAGCCCAATCGCAAGGCAAGCGCAAAAAAAAAAAGATCTTATCTGTCTGAAATCGTATCAAAAACTGTAGCATTTAACACTAGTATACAAGTAGGTTACAGAATGAAATAAAATATGCAAACAAAAAGTTAAATTTTCACAAAGTCATGCTACAAACATTCATAAGAGCACTAGATAAAAGTATAATTTATATAGCAATGGCTATTAATGAAAACAGTAATGTGTTTTGTCTCTATTGTCTCATGAATAATAAACAACTAATAAAATTATCCACTCCTAACCTATAGTAAAGTATCAACAAATTTCTGTTTCCAACACAAAACCATTGTGTCAAACAATGATACAGCTCATCTTGCCATGGCTATACCAGATTGCTGAAGTGTTTGCATCTCCATGTGACTCTGCTGGGTGTTCAGTGCCTGCTCTATATTTTGGCAGGAAGTACAAACCTGAACACGAAACTTGTTATTAATAGATGCTGTTCCCGTCCGTCACTCGTTATTTAAGTCTTCCCATCCACCCATGCGTCATGTGCACCAGTTTCCCTTCAAAACAAACTGTGAATACAATGACTTCCATATAAATAATGTCTAAAGAGTCAAGTTTAGATTATCCCAGTTTCTCAAGGAGCCAGGCTTTCAGAAACACCTAATCAATAAGATAAACAAAAGACAAATAGACAAATGACTGCACTGCTTTAAACACAGAGCTATTTGAGTAAATGGAGTGTAATTTCAGCCCTTCACATGTTTGTGTTTTGTTTGTCATCCAACATAATATAAACCAAAACAAATCTGGATTTATAGATCTAAATACTACCCATCTGGAGACCCATATCTCCCACTAACAATTAAACTTAGCATGTCTAAGTCACTTGCAACCACTACAGGACTACATAAATGCATGCTGACATAGAAACACTCCTCAAGTGGAACAGGAACGTGTTTTCTCTATTCTTGGACTACCGGTTTATCACTGAGAGAGGAAAAAAAAGTTTTTCATACAGCATGAACTACAGGTTGATACTAAATGTTTTAGTATCACTTACTAAACCTTTAGTAAGTAACACAAAAAGTTTACTAATACAACATTAGTATTGTAAACCACGACAGCAATAAATTACCTCATTTGAACTCACTCACCCAGCTCAGAGAGGCAAAAGCAGTGCATTAATCCAAGCTCACACTGCCACAGTTAATGCAGAAATTTAGGTTTTGTTCATTGCAGCTACACCACAGCAAACAAGCTTGTCCCCTCTTGAGACGACTGGCATATTGGGTTGCTAAATCTGCACAGAGTTCGAGCAGGCAAGGGGGCAAATACAGGCGAGAGGGGGTAAGCAGTGGGCTGACAGGGAAACCGTGGGGGGCTGCACTGATTCTGACAGGGTAGAGATGACAGAGTCAGCTGGACGGTGCATGGCACTTGGTAACACTTGTAAACAAACACAATACCATAAACTAAGCAGAAAGGATTTTACCCTTCCCATAACCCCCTTAGCCTGTCAACAGAGCCCCAAAACAATTACACAGCACTTTTCTCTGAGCTGTATCCTCTATCTCTTTCTTAAAGGTGCACTCATTCGTTTTTTCTTATTGAAAATAGTTTTGCATAAAAATAATGGACTCCAGTCATATGAATGACCTAATAAAAGAAATTAAAATTTTTACATAGAGAAAGTCTCCTTGTTTTCTCAGTAACCTTATTATTTGCTCACAGAATACATTAATCATCATTAATCATGAATGAATATAGCATTTCTACAAATGCACTGAATTGACCTTGTTTTTCACTCCTCTTGGTGTCAATATATCTCTATTCACAGTGACAGCAGTTTTACTGTAGGTTGCAAAGTTACTGTACTCTTTGTCACTAGTAGGTATTCATATAAATGTTTTTATAGTGTAGTTATTTTATAATGTAGATTTTAGAATAAGATATACTACCAGTCAAAAGTTTTTGAACAGTAAGATTTTTAATGCTTTTAAGTCAAGCCTGCCTGTATCCAAAACACAGCTAAAGCAGTAATATTGTGAATATTTTAGCTATTTAAAATAACTGCTTTCTATTTAAATGTATTTTAAAATGTAATTTATTCCTGTGATCAAAACAGTTTTTCAGCATCATTACTCCAGTCTTCAGTGTCACATGATCCTTCAGCAATCATTCTAATATAAATTCTAATACACATTTTTTAAGGATTCTTTGATCCAAAGATCCAAAGATCAGCATTTACTTGAAATAACATTTTTTGTAACATTATACACTATACCATTCAAAAGCTTGGAGTTTTTGAAAGACATTATAGAAATTAATACTTTTATTTAGCAAGGATGCTAAAAAGTGATGATATATAACGTTCTATTTATCAAAGAAACCAGAAAAAAATTCTACTCAGCTGTTTTCAACATAATAATAATAAATGTTTTTTGAGCAGCAAATCAGAATATTAGAATGATTTCTGAAGGATCATGTGACTGGAGTAAAACTCACAGGAATAATTTACATTTTAAAATAAATTCAAATAGATAAGTTATTTTAAATAGTAAAAATATTTACTGTTTTTGCTGCACTTTGAAACAAATAAAACCAGGCTTGATGAGCAGAAGAGACTTCTTTAAAAAATATTAAAAATCTTACTATTAAAAACTTTTGACTGGTAGTGTACCATGTTATTTTCTCAAGAAAGTCAGCTAGCAGTACACAAAACTAATAGTTTGGTTAACGGCATTAAAAAGGTTAAGCTATAATATGATATTTGACAATTTAAAAGGCATTGTTATATTTACATATTTAAGGTGACACAATAAAGCAATTTCTAATAATAAAAAGGCTATCAATAAAGTCCTAACAGAATTACTGTACGGCACAACGTAAAATAATACTGAGGGGAACTTTAAAGGACTAGTTCATTTCAGGAATGAAAATATCCTGATAATTCTCTCCCATGTCATCCAAGATGTTCATGTCTTTCTTTCTTCAGTCGAAAAGAAATTAAGGTTTTTGAGGAAAACATTCCAGGATTTTCCTCAATATAGTGAACTTCAATAGGGATCAACGAGTTGAAGGTCCAAATTGCAGCTTTAATGCAGTTTCAATGGGCTCTACATGATCCCAGACAAGGAATAAGATTCTTATCTAGCGTCAAAAGTATATAATTTTTAACCACAAATGCTCGTCTTGCACTAGCCCGACCTCGCGCATTATGTAGTCACATTGAAAAGGTCACACATGACGTAGGCGGAAGTACCGACCCAGTGTTTACAAAGCGAACATGCAAAGAAAGTCAAACGTCCTTTACAAAAAAAAGGTAGACAACAATGTCGGATGATTTTGAAGCTGGAGGAGAAAGTGAGATGGAGTACAGAGACAAAAACTAACCACAGAAGACCTTTCCAACGTGATTACGCAATGTGTGAAGACGCAAATGTGCAACGCAAAACTAGTGCAAGATGAACATTTGTGGTTAAAAATGATATAAATTCTCTTTTTTTAGAAAATGACCAACATTTCGCTAGATAAGACCCTTATTCCTTACTTGGGATTGTGCAGAGCCATTTGAAGCTGCATTGAAACTGCAATTTGAACCTTTAACCTGTTGATCCCCATTGAAGTCCACTTTAGAAAAACCCTGGAATATTTTCCTCAAAAACCTTAATTTCTTTTCGACTGAAGAAAGACAAGAACATTTTGGATCATGTGAGGTTAAGCAAATTATCAGGAAATATTTCTTTTGGAAAAGGTGAACTAAGCTTTTAAATAAACAAACATTAGGTTATGAAAAGCTCACTTCTATTAGTTTAATACAAAAGTGCACAAAAAATGTGAAACTCGCATTAGTGTAAAAACCAAAAGCAGTCAGGATGACCCTGTTTTATTAAATAGTATTTCTGACTTTAATACTATTTAATGCAGCACAATTTTACAACGTAACCGAAAAAGGTTAATAGGACACAAGAATATAACTTACCAAACCAGTGTTTTCATCTATGTCAGGCATCCCGCAAAACCTACTGCAACCGTTCTAGCTATAAACTGCCTAGATTGGGATCTTCCCTTCCAATTCCAACTTCAATTCAACCACACAACTGTTTCCTATTGGAAAACCTTGCAGTACATAAAACATATATGCATTATTCATGCATTATCCATTGTCTGCTACCTGTTCACCTCACCTGTTTACACTCTTACACACACACACCCAAGTATTCTCACCTTTTGCTACATAATACAGAAACCTGACCTTTTAAATACATCAACCAAAACAAGTATTTATAAGTCACTGAAAATTAATACTTTGTAATAGCTGGCAGTAATGCAACACACCCCTTCTCCTCCCTGATACCATTATACAATATTAAAACATTACCATCATTATATAACTAGGTAATGAAGTGACTAACTAAATATTCCCATCTTTAACGCCTATTAAAACAAGCATAATATGACTTCATTACAAAATCAATTCAACTGCATAGAGATAGATATTAATAAATCATCAAGACAGCACTTATTGTCTATAAACAAACAAGGCTAATTCAGCTATGGATAATTATGGATTCACTTCATAACAGATTGTTGTCAAGGGAAGTCATTTTTTCCCCTTACTTAATTCTCTCATGTCAATTTTCAGTACGGTCTAGACTCGTACTGCATTTCATTTATCCACATATGTCATTCCTCTCCCTGCATCCTTTCCCCTCTCACTGTACAGATATTGTCAGGCATCTGTTTGATGGCACCTCCCCCTCTTTTTTCCCCTTCCATTCCCGTCTCCTTTCACGCTCTTCATCTCCCAAGCTCCGACCACTACAGGCCAGCACGCGAAAAGACAGCCAAAAATACATGCTTTTTCTTGCATATCCCCCTGACGTCAGCCCAGTCCAACACAAATACTCCCCTCCTCATCCCCTTCTTCTGCCTGCAATGACAACCAGCGAACAGCCGGCGATGTCTTCCCACTCATTCTCATTTTGCCGTTCTGTCTGCAGCGTCTGAGATGCGGTGTTACCTGGCTGCGTGCAACTCCGATGCAGCTTCCCATCCTGTATTCCATGTCCTCCTGAGGAGAGGTGACAGAAGCACTACAAGGCTTGCAGAAATAGTCTCTCCAGGATTGCATCCCCACTACAAAGAAATGGCATCGCTGAGCAATGCAAGCAGGGTGTGAGCAAGTGAGTGCAAGCGTGCGAGGATACCCTCATGTGTGTGTGTGAGGGAGTGAATAAGCCTCATCTACTGCAATGCCCAGGGTATAACTATGACATACATGCTCATTGCCTTGTTATATAACATAGCTGAGGATTTAAAAAAAAAAAAAAAATGTTTTTTCCCCGTCTCTTCCTTCGTTGGGTTTTGCAGTGATGCTAAGAGATGCTGCTCTGCAAGAGGGTAAGAAGCCCCTCTGTTATCGACAGCGACCGTCACAGAAGCAGGGAGAGGAGGGGGAGGACAGAAAATCCAGAATCCAGAATGAGAACGAGAAAAATGAAAGAACAGAGCATCTGCAAGTTTAAAAGAGCAACAGCTGCAGGCATGACGACACGGTGCTGAGCGTCAAAAGAAAAAACGCCAGAGGAAAATTGATGAAGCCACTCAAGTGAAATGGGACAGTGGCGAAACATAAAAGGAATTTGCAAAATAAAGGACTGTCAGGATGAGATAGACTAAGCCTTATGAAGATTGATGGGCTGAAGTCAAAAGTTTACATACAGCTTGCAGAATCTGTAAAATGTACATAATTATTTTACCAAAATAAGAGGGATCATACCAAATGCATATTATTTTTTGTTTAGTACTGACCTGAATAAGATATTTCACATGAAAAGATGTTTACATATAATCCACAAGAGAAAATAATAGTTGAATTCATAAAAATGATCCCATTCAAAAGTTTACATACACTTGATTGTTTATACAGTGTTGTTACCTGAATGATCCACAGCTGTTTTTTTTTTGTTTAGTGATAGTTGTTCATGAGTTCCTTGTTTGTCCTGAACTGCCCGCTGTTCTTCAGAAAAATCCTATTTTGGTAAAATAATTAACATTTTGCAGAGTCTGCAAGGTACATGTAAAACATTTGACTGAAAAAAAAGTGCTTTTCACTGTGCCCGAAGAATATGATTGCAGAAAAATACATACATTTGTATTGAACATTAACGGAGCAGCATATTTTGTGTGAAAAATCATACAAGTGGTTTATTTTGTTAAAAAATATCATAAATGTATGAGGTGGCAAGGGGTAAAAGGAACACAGGATTGATACAAATACTTCATCAAATTAATGTTTTTTTTTTAATATATAATGTTTAAGTTAATACTTGTTCAAAACAATCACCTTAGCAAAGTCTGTACTATTTTCTGCTTATTTTGATAAAAAAATATATATTTTTTGTTCAATAAATATACTGTCATTAAAATCTGTTAATATAAAACATTTTAAAATACAGAAACAAAATCGTTTCAAAATGTAAAGATTCTGAAAGCATCAAAGGAGAACCCATAATAATATAAATTTACAGTAGTAACAACAAATTATATTTTATTATATAATATGATTAATATCATGTTTTTAAATATGATGGATTCATTCTAAACATGGTGATTATTTCTAAGATGGACACCTAACATAATATATGATATTTACCATCTGAATCTAACCATGTCATGTCAACAAATGGAAAAGTCTGCTATCTGTTAATTATCATGTTAATATTGTGCCTTTTAGCCCCAACAGCAGTGGTGCTTTTTACCCCAAATACCATACTTTTACATATTCTTTTGTTATTTAAAAACTGCTGTTTTAATTATCTTAAACAAAACTGAAAATCATTAAGACGACATTTGTCTCAAGATATATTTAATAATTTTAGCGATCCTCATTTGCTACTTAAATCTACAACATTTTTAAAACAAATAAGCACAGAATCGGCTTTGCTCTGCTGCCCGTGATCGCGTCAAGGATCAACCAATATTGCACGTGTATGTTGAAAAGCGGATGTTTTGGAACGTGCTACGCCACGTTTTTTTGCCATCTAGTGTTTAAGAGGAAAATAATATCAAAGGCGCCTTGTACCCCGTCGGGTACAACAGGGCTAAAGGCACCCTGGGGTAAAAGGCGCCTTTGATATTATTTTCCTCTAAACCACTAGATGGCACAAAAACGTGGCGTAGCACTTTCTAAACATTCGCTTTTCAAGACCGTGTGCAAATTTGTCTGACCCTTGATGTGATCGCAGGCTGCAGCGCAAAGTTAATTCTGTGCTTACTTGATTTAAAATTTGTTGTTTTTTAAAATGTTGTAGATTTAAGTAGCAAATGAGAATCGCTAAATGGATGCATTTATTTTGAGACAAATGGCTTCTTAATGACTTCCAGTTTTGTTTAAGGTAATTAAAGCAATAATTTTTAAATAATGAAATAATATGTAAAAGTATGGTATTAGGGGTAAAAAGCGCCCCTGCTGTTGGGGCTAAAAGGCACAATAATTAACATGATAATTAACAGATAGCAGACTTTTCCATTTGTTGACATGACATGGTTAGATTCAGATGGTAAATATATATATATAAATATATATATACACACACACATTTTAATAACAATACATTTATTGAACAAAAAATAATTCTTTTATTTTTCAAAATAGGAAGCAAACACTGCTAAAGTGATTGTTTTGATCAAGTATTAACTTAGACATTATTTAAAAAACAAACAAAAAAAAAACATTTTAGATAAAATACTGCCTTTTACCCTGTGTGCGGGGTAAAAGGCCCCCCTTGCCACCTTATATATTTATAAAATTTTAATATCAAAATAAATAACTTGTATGACTTATTGTCACACAAAATCTGTTGCTCCATAAATGTTCAATACAAACGTATATATATTTTTTCTACAATTACACATTTTAGGTGCAGTGAATGGCACATTTTTTTCTTAAGGTGTGCCTTTAGCACTGTTGTACCCTACTATAAAACTGTCATAACTTGTTATTATTGAGCCAATCACATTCAGATTGACACAATCCAATCAACAACCAGTTGATAAGATAGAGCCTGCCCCACATTTTTTCTGATATTTGTTCAATAAACTGTTACAACACAGTAGTAAAGTCAGTCACAACTTCAGTTTCACGTTAACTTCCAAAAAATATATAGGCTATCTCGTGCTGTAATAGTTTTCATTTTGTATCACAAACAAACATACTAAAATCAATGTAAGATATGGATATATTGGTCAATGTTGGTTATTAAATTTAATTAATTCATTTTTGTGTTTTTTTTTTTTTTTTTTTAATGAAATGTTGCCTTCATCTAGTGCTAATCTAAAGTGACAGCACTAGATAACTGCAATAATTTAACCCTTTTTAAGTTTCTTAAAGGAATAGTTCACCCAAAAATTATCATTTGCTGAGTATTTACTCACCCTCATTCTATCAAAGTTGAGTTTGTTTCTTCATCAGAACACTTTTGGAAAAACTATGATATGCATTATATCATTAATACTGACCTATTAGGTTATTTTCACAAAAATATTCAACTTTCTCCTCAAATATTTATCTAAAAATTAATAGTTATGCTTATTTCATACTGTAAATGACAATGCCATGATG
>JAHKKF010531937.1:0-17191 GCA_019740295.1 Labeo calbasu | reverse complement strand
AAGTTGAATAAACTTTTTTTGAGTTGACTGAACTTAAAATTTTAAGGCAGCCAGGTTACAAATTATTTTAAGTTGACTCAACAAATTGTTTTTTACAGTGGTAAAATATTGAAAACAACTCAATAAAATGACCCAACAGGCTGAACCCAGCATTTGGGTTAAAATAATAACCCAGCACTTTTTAGAGTGTAGATAAACTTTGGATGGTGAAAGTTCATAGTCTTGACAGGTATGACCTTTAATAGACAGTGTATATATCTTATTTGAATCACTCAAGTGATTTACATCAATGAGTCAGATTATTATTGTTAATAATAGTAGTGCATTTGCATTTCAGTTTAAGCATTTTTTAATGTTACTAGTCAAATAATGAATTTTGTCTTCTCTGCCAAAACCAATTCTGACTCACATTTGGTGCTTGGCGAGTGCTAATTTTGGACCCTAGCACCAAGGTTCTCTTAATTTAGACACCCAAAAAGTGTATTATTAAAAAAGGAGCTTCTGACTCACTTACACACTTTTTCCTCTCTCCCTCGAGCAGAAAAGTTCACAAGTACAGTTGGAGGAACTCTGTGGCTACCAGCCTTGTTGTAAATTGGAATTGAATCCCATTAATAAAAGCAATTGGATTTAAGGTGAGCCACTTGAGTGGACGGATCGTGATTTAGACACTAATTAATCAGAGAAATAAGTTTGAAGATTATGCAGGAAGATAAGACCATTAATTCTGGGACGTGAGAGTTGCGGGTGAAGTCTGCAAAGGTCACACATGACAGCGTTTTAAGGCTCCGACTTTAATGAGAGAGAAATGGATGAGAGACTGTGTGGACACAGCATTTATTAATACAATGGGAACAAGGCCAGAGCTTTATTATAGCACGGTGTTTGTGTGCGAGAATCTAAGCGCGTATGTGTGAGCGTTCATTACGTCAAGTGTGAGCATGTGTGTGTGTGTGTGTGTGTGTGAATGAAAAAGAACAGGAGTTTGCGTGGGTGAGAGAGAGAAAGTGGTGACTGTGGACAAGAAACTTCAGCTTGTGACCTTTACGTTTCCCCGTCCGTGATCCATGCTTCATTTGAGAAGGAGTAGAAATGGGCCGTTACTCTCGCTGATACTAATATTTCTCTCTCTCTGTCTCTCTCTGAGTGTTTCGTCTAAAGCAACTGGTTCATCTTGTGCAGCCCGTGGCAGTGGATGAGCACTTATCACTCATGACACGTTTTCTGAATCACAGCCACATGTGAAACATGAAATATATTAGGGTATGTTACCTCTGCAACCTGAGAGAGAGAGAGAGAGCTTGAGGGTTTGTGTCGAATAGAAGAGCGGATGCTGAGTCTACATTTCGTCACACCTGTCTGATATGGAAGAGAGAAAGAAGAGATGTCATGGTTTCTTCCCTTTCATTTGTGTGGTAAACGAAAGCGATATAAAGCAGGAGTGTTCAAACTTTTTGAAGCAACAGACCCCCAAATGTGATGATTGTCTTCTAAGGGATCCTCTTCCTAAAATATAAAAGCAGTTCCCTTGTTCCCATTTGTTTTAACATAAATGTGTGTTGCCAGTGTGTGTACACAACTACCCAATAATGATAAAAATCCACACACTCATTTTTTAATCCCCATAAATCATAAGCAGCATCGCAAAACAAGCCATTTGCTGAATCTGTAAAAAGTGACATCAGATTTTACAGGTCCCGCCCACGGCTGGATCTTCATGCTACACTCTTAAAAATAAAGGTGGTTCACAATGCAATAGACGAACCTTTTTTTGTCTAAATGGTTCCATAAAGAACCTTTAACATCTGAAGAATATTTCCGTTTCACAAAAGCGGTAACACTTTAGAATACGCATCCGTCATTAATGAATAAGTACACAGGAACAAATGACTAATGCACTATTAACATTCTAGTAACTACTATTAACTAACAAGAAACTCTGATTAACGAATCAGTAAGTCATAGCACTTAGTTAGTATATAGTAGTTCACTATTAGCTAATTAGTAACTACTATTTTTTTGTCATATCTCCCAGAGATCAACTAAGAACTACTATATACATGTTCATAATTAATGTAAATAATGCAAAATGTATAATTAATTCTAAAGTGAAGATCATCATAACTCCTTAGTAATGACTAATGTCATTAAAAACTATTGAGGTTTTTGTAAGTTTCTGGATAGTCATACTTCCAGTGGCTTTGGTAACACTTGAGTCATTACTAGTGGGCTACCATGATCTTCACTTAAGAATACGGGTCCAAATAATTAGTAATTCCTTTAGAAGGATGTAGTAACACCTGAGTCATTACTATCCAAAACTTTACATATACCTCAATAGCTTACAATAATTTCAGTCATTACTAGAGAGTTATCATGATCTTCACTTTAGAATACGGATCCAAAAAATTTGTAATTCCTTCTGAAGTATTTGGTATTACCTGAGTAATTACTAGTGGGTTACCATGATCTTTACTTCAGAATTAATTATGCATTTTGCATCATTCACATTAATTATGAACCTGTATATAGTAGTTCTTAGTAGGTTTTTAGGAGCTATGAAAAAATAGTAGTTACTGATTAGCTAATAGTGAACTACCACTTTCAACTGAGCACTATTACTTACTGATTCGTTAATCAGAATTTCTTGTTAGTCAGTAGTTACTAGAATGTTAATAGTGCATTAGTTATTTGTTCCTGTGTAGTTATTCACTAATGATGGAACTATTTTCTAAAGTGTTACCACAAAAGCTTTTTTGTGGCAAAAGAAGGTTCTTCAGATTATAAAAAAGTAATTAAGAGATGGTTCTTTAAAGAACCTTTGACTGAATGGTCCTTCGTGGAACCGATAATTTAAATGTGTTTTTTAAATCATTGTAAAATTTGATAAATTACTGAAAAATATACACAGCTATACAACTGTCAACATTTTGATGGGGAGAAAAGGCAGGGGAAAGCACCTCAACAACATTTGCTTGCCTCAGACTCTCTTACCTAAACTGATCAGGGTTGCGTTTCCCAAAAGTATCGTAAGCCTAAGTAGATTGTACATAGCAGTGGTCTCTATATGATCTGCTTAGGCTTGCAAGGCTTTGCAAGGGAAACAAAGAGAAATCTCTAAACACTCGAATTTTTTGAAAGGATGTTTACCACTCTTGGTCCATTTAAAGTGTTTAAAATAGTCAGATTTCAACGGTCAGAATAGTCGTTCTTGGCTTTCTTGACCTTTTGTACTTAGTAACAAGTCTGAGAGTGTGTGCTGTCTTCCTGAAGGCTGTATACACACTGTGGAGGGAAAAGCGTTACTGCGTTGGAATGACATTGATGTAATAATGAAGGGGTTTAGTAAGGTGCATCACCGCGTTTGATTGACTGTGACCTGAAACTGTTTGTGTTTATGTACTTTTGCATTAGTGCCTGTTCTCAATGTGAAGTCAAACGCCCAAAGGATTTATTTGCTAAAAACAGCAGGACATGTATTATATTTAATACAGTGACCTGATGTATTTGCACAATCAAAATTATTAGGTCAAATTACAATGTAACCTACTTTAGGGCCATCTTATGAATATTCAATGATGTTTTATGTTGTTAGAATACACAATGAGAGTGTACATAATGGGACTGATGCCTGACTTTATTCACAAAGACACAGTTATGGGCCCTACAGTCTTTGCATTTGTGTTGGACTGGTTCTCTCTCTCTCGCTGGCTTTCTCTGTTCCCTACATGCATATACACACAAAAATATTTTATCTGTGATTCGTCAAACAGCTGGTCTAATCCATAACTACATGTCATACTGACAAGTAATTAAAAAAATTAAATAAATAATAAACTGTGTGTGTGTATATAAATATTATATATATATAGCTGCTGACTTAAAAAAAAAAAAAAAAAACATCTGGCTTAGCTCTAGCACTAATAATGTTTTTAGAGGTTCAGGCGCCTATTGTAATTGTTAGAATATTCGCAGATCAGTGATCTAAAACTGAACGTGCACACCAAACCATAAGTCATAGAGATTTGAAACTTGGAGGGATGCTAGTACTCACAACACCGACAGTGTGACTCAGGTTCACCCCAGTTGACCTGACGGGGCACTACAGCAATCAAAAGTTTGATAACCTTTGCAATTCGATCATAAGGCAGTTGAAATCTCGGGTATTTCGCATTTTTCGGGAAACCTACTTTTGCGAACTAGTCCTTTTTCGCCTGATCGGAACCAAACCAGTGCAAAAGATTCCCTAGAGAGTGAATATCAATAATTATTAAAAAAAAGTTTAACTTTTGATTCACCGTCGCAAAGGGGCGCCAAAACTTTGAAAGGGGCAGGGCCACGTTTAATAAATATAACTTGTGAACGGAATAAGACATCTCGGAACACTTATGTAAGAGCTCAATCTGATGCCACATGAAAAAAATTGTGGAGCTTGGCCACTTGATGGCGCTATAAGAGGGGAAAAAACATAAAAATGCCTATAAGTGCGCAAACATTCGTCCTATCAACACGAGAATCGGTGTGCGTGGCCGACAAAGTTTGAGTTTCTGTTAGACAAGTTAACAGAGGCAGATTGGGACACAACTCTGTGGGCCTGTTTGACTCACGGCCTCAAAAGTCTGAGAGAAATTCGATAGAATTCTGCCACTAGGGGGTGACATCGCATTTTTCAAGGACGCAAATGATTGCACGGTTTTTTTGCACATACGCACAGTATTCATGTCATACAACAAAACCCCTCATTCTGAACAAATTTGCCTATAGAACCACCCCTGTCAATCAAATTGTTTGTTAGATGACAATGTAAAAAACCTACTTTCACACAGTCTGGAAAAAAACACTGCAGTGCAATTCTCTGGCCAATAATTATCAAAATAAATGTTGAAATTTACCCTTTGGGAAGCTATAAAGGGGTCGTTTAGAAAGGGGGCACTTCTCGAATTTACCCAAAATCCTATAAAGCCTAAAGGAAAACTCAAAACTTCACAAAACCTGCTGAGCACCTTCGACAGGTTTCTAAACAAGCATGCAACGTTTTAAGGGCTTATAACCGTTAAAAGCATAATATTTCTCTGGTTTTACCAAAAATGCTTTTTAAGTCATTGATTTAGGTGGTTACAAGCTTGCTAAATAATGACGTTTTTTTTATATGTGCTTAAATGCCTTAAAGCGCTTGAACCCCAATAATCACTGCTTGCAGCAATATTTTTTCTTTTCTTTCCTTTTCTTTTCTTTTGTTTTGTTTTGTTTTCTTTTCTTTTTTTCTCTGTTCAAGCTAGATTGCTACGATAATATAGGGAACAAATTGCATTTGACAGCCATAATTACTTACACCAGCATTGTATGCAGAGAAAATAACGTGTGATATGATGCCCCTGATGAGCTGTTTTGCTTTCATAAAGCTTGGAAAATCCAAAGGGACTGAGGTTTCATGGAAGAGACTTGTGATGCTTTACCTGTCTTACCTATTTCATAAGATTACCCTCAGGAGCTACCGTTTCAGAGAGCACGATTTCCACATGGTCTCTATTTGCTTTGGATTTATCTTCTCTCTCTGATGTGGCTAGAAGTCTGACACCTTAGACAACTTTATTTCTATTTTCATAATATGAAAAAGCAGAGGACACATTCTCCTTGAAATCTAGTTTGATTTTGAAAACGTTAAAAAATTCTTCAAAGGAGAAGTGTGTAATATTTTTGATGTTAATATCATTTCTTCTATCCCAGTTAAATGTGCAGACATGTGATGTATACTATCAGAATGATTTTCAAACTTACATATAAAACTTAAAAGCAGTTACTTTAACTTCTAAAACCAAATTGGTGAATCCAGTAAACATCAACTTTTAATGCATTGTGTGGCACAAGAGAGTGTTTTGTGTTGTAAATCAGCCATTTAAATTCAGTGTGGCTCCTAATCGGCTAATCTTGAGAATGAGAACTTAAAGCATACGGACAGACGTTGACGCACATTCACACCCCCTCCTCAGACCTGGTGCTATGTTGCTGGCAGGACGAGGTGGAGGTAGACACTCATTCCATTAGTGCTGCCTCTGCAAATTCCAGCTAATTTCATACACATCAATACACATTAGCATACCACTCTGGCATCGGCGTTCAGGAAAACACTGCACTCCAGAAACAGACCATGAGGAATGGGAAGGTGTAATGGAGAAACAGAGAGAGAGAGTCAGGATAATATAAACTGATGATGCTTTTACAGTCTCTTTCATTAAATGCGTAAATAGACTGAAAACACATGATTGTAAATAACACGCCGGTGAGGAGACAGCTAATTAAGAGAGACTGCGATGAGGTGGGAGAACAGAGGAAGAAGGGAGACTGATAAAACAGTTCGATTAACTTCACACATATCAAAGTGAACAGCTCATCTTCTCTGTTTACCTCCATCTGCATAGGTGCATTTACAAATACTCAGCATTAATTTAAGAGCTCGCATTTGCATGTGTACATACTTTCTGTCCCAAATGAATGTAACCTTAAAGTAACCTCAGATTTGCACTCTCTGTTTGAGAATTACGGCAGGAACATTTTCAAAGCATCACTTCAAAATCACGCTTTGATGATGGTTTTGCAGAACAGAAGGACGGCAGCTTCTGTGTCACACTTATCTAATAGCCACCATCTCAGTGGGAACTCTACAGTGTTATTATCAGTTTATCAGTTTATCTAACCAGCATCCATCATGATCATGCTGACATAAAGTTTCAAAGCAACTGTTGAAAAGAAGGTTGAAACTGCACAGAATGGCTTATGCTGTTTCACAGCTTTGTTTGCTGATCAGTCTACGTCAAAATGATGAAATATAACACTAAAGGGGGGAAAACACTAAAATAAAAGAATAAAATGTGAAAGGATGTTTAGGGTAAATTAGCACTGAATTTGCATAAATAATGATACTGTTAATTATCATTCAATAACATGACATTGAAAAATATCTACTAGAAATAAGTAGTTGTTGTTATTAATATATTTAGTTCAGTCACAACAACGCTTAATACTTAAATTGAATAATTCATTGAAAAAAAACACAAACATCTACACACATTTCATTATGTATGTATATTTTTTTGAATAAATGTTTTAAATTTCTCCACCAGTACAGTAATTGTTTTAATATGTCAAAGTGTTTGCCAAGGAAGAATTAAAGTAGGATAAATAAATAAATAAATAAATGTGGTGGAAACTCTACACAGTTAAAATAATAATTAAATTAAAATGCTGAATTTGGCAAAAAAAAAAAAAAAAAAGAAAGAAAGAAAGAAAAAAACTACTTCCCACAATTCCCACAGATTTTGCTAAAAACCTACTAACTTACTTTTTTAAAATACTGTTTCAGGCTATTCTTCTATATAAGAAGAATAAGTATTTTTGTTATTATTATCATTATTATTACAACCAATGCCACAATTTTATTTTATTCACATTCATACAGCCATGTTGTCCTTGGTTCTTGCTGCATTTTTTTTTACTATTATCACAGCTGAAGTATAGTTAGCATTCAAAAACTGTGATAAATGTTCATAAGGGCAAGCGAAGTAAAAAGTGCACTGACACAGCAGTTGTAATTATGGCAAGCTAATGTTAAATTGAGTTCCAGTCATCGACCTGGCATACTGTACAACAGGTCAAGCAGGGTGGTGCTGAGCAGGTGCTGTAGTGACAAAACGACTGATCTGCCATTATTCCACCTCGCCATGATGGAACTCTAGAACTTTCCGCTAACAATCATGCTCCTGAGCAGCTACAGAAGGCCTGGCTAGTGATTTGCCTAAGTGATATTGTCAGTATATTAGCGGTGGATGAAAAGGCAGACGGGAAATCGTTGAAGAGCGTGACGTGCGGGGCGATGGATGGCTAACGCAAGTTAGCGCACTCCTTACTTTGCTGCTTTAAATTACAGCCACCCCTTAAAACAAGCCAGCCAGAACACATATCCATTAGCATAACAGCTTTGCACAAGTCAACACCTGGCAAGGTTTAAATATGCAGACTGTATGATGAATTTCAAGCGTGAAGGCTGCTTGCATGCTATTTCAGTATATCATTACCATAAGTGATAGCATTGTAAGGGAAAAATCCATAGCGCTAACAGTTAGAGTGATGGAAACAGGCAGGCATGAAGATAGCTTCAAGTGTCTTGACGGAAAGAGGTGCCTAAAATGCGGGAACCTTTCGACTGCACAGATTTTACAATCCTCCTTCATTTTACCATATGCTGCGGATTACTACAACTCGCTGTAAAAGACCACAGGGCCTGTCTGCTCTTTTATTAAGCCAAATAGGAAACTTCAGCTGTGAGTATTTGAGTATATTTGTACACATAATGCAGTGATTGTATCTCAGCTCGACCCTTAGAGGATTAGTTTACTTTCAGAATAAAAATTTCCTGATCGTTTACTCACCCCCATGTCATCCAAGACGTTCATGTCTTTCTTTCATCAGTCAAAAAGAAATGAATGTTTTTGAGGAAAAAATTCCAGGATTTTTCTCCATATAGTGGACTTTAATGAAAGCCAAGGGCTCTACAGGATCCCAGACAAAGAATAAGGGTTTATCTAGCGAGACAATTGGTCATTTTCTAAAAAAAAAAAAAAAAAAAAAACATTTATATACTTTTTAACCACAAATGCTCGCCACAACTATAGCTCTGCAAAGCGTGTCCGTGACTTCACGCATTTATGTAATCACATTGGAATGATGTGAACTTGCCCTGTGTACTCCAGTTCAAAAAGGTAGGGTGGAGCAAAAAACATCTTATTTTTTCCTCCAACTTCAAAATTGTTTTTTCTTAAGGTCATTTGGCTTTCTTTGCACGTTCGCTTTGTAGACCTTGGGTCGGTACTTCCACCTATGTCACACATGACCTTTCCAACGTGATTATGTACTGCGTGAAGTCGTGGATGCAGAGCTGGTGCAAGATGAGCATTTGTGGTTAAAAAGTATATACATTTTTATTTTATTTTAAAACATGACCAATCGTTTCACTAGATAAGTACCTTATTCCTCATCTGGGATTGTGTAGATCCCTTTGAAGCTGCATTGAAACTACAAATGGAACCTTCAAGCCGTTGATCCCCATTGAAATCCACTATTTGGAGAAAAGTTCTGGAATGTTTTCCTAAAAAACCTTTTCATTTCAACTGAAGCGAGAAAGAACATCTTGGACCACATGGGGGTGAGTAAATTATGAATATTTTTTTTTATTCTGGAAGTGAACAAATCCTTTAATGCTTTTACAACAAAAGCTATTGCAGTTTGGGTTGCTGACTGTCTTTTTTTTTACATTTTTTACATTTTACATTCAGATGTTTGTCTTTTTTTGTATGATGACATAGATCTGAGTGTAATGAATTATTAAAAGAAGAAAATGTAGGACGAGGACTGGTTCTGTGCATCAGTTAAATTGTAAAATGTAAGGTTTACGCTCAATAATGAAGGCAGATGAATGTGAGCTCGCAAGAGTTTAAGGGGACCAAATCATTGGACAATTCCGGCATACACCAAAGATGTCATTTTCACCGGAAGGTCCAGTTATGTTTTGAAAAAATTTTAAAAAAAGGGGGGAAAATGGGGGAACGTGCATGGATGAGCTGTTCACAAAAAGATCCGTAATGTGCATTTAGAAAATAGATTGAACTGAATTTTCATTCATGCCATCTTGGAGTGTTTTTACTTCAGTGTACACTTAAAATGGATGTATGATGTTTTTGCACAATGATTTTTTTTTCTTTTTTGCCACTTACTTCCACTCATAATGACCTTCATCAACCTATCAGACAAAACAGTCCATAGTAAAGCAAGTACGTCAGTAAGCACATAACCGGTGAAGGATCGAAAACAGAAGGATCTTGAAAACAGGATCCTCTACAGAAGGTTCAAGGCTGAGGTTTACAATCATTTCACGGTATTCACATATTCACTTTTCTTTATGAAAAAAGAAAACACATTTCATACAGAATACACCCCCCCCCCCCACCCCCCCAATAATGTGTGGTTAATGGAAGAGAATGTTCACACAATCCAAACAAACTTCCAGGTCCAAACAGACATAAAGCTCTCTTGGGAATCGGCACTTCAAATTGTGGCTTGCCACAAATGGAGAAAATCTCATTGACGGACACTTTAAAACAGGCAAAGCACTTTCTAAGCTTCATGTTTACAATGTGAAATGCCTGGGGAGACAGAACGCTGCAGGAAGATAGACTTTTATTCTACAATGCACTGTTTCCCATGAGAGAGCCGTCCACACATTCAAAAGGGTGAGAAGGAGAGCAAAAAGAGAGTGAGAGCTTTTGCACACAATGTGTTATTAAATGTGTGGGAGAGCCCACTAGCAAACCAGTGTAGGAGGTACGAAGCGTAAAAAAAAAGGAGCTCATTCAAATGCTTGATATAAATACGTGGACACTTTTCGAAACAGAACTGCTATTTATTTTTATGGCATGCATGAAGGGAACAGAACCATGCATAAGGATGCAGAAAACATACATTAGAAAGTGAGGAGCACTAGTGCACATGTGAGGCGGAGCCGAGATTAGCATGCGACCGTTTGTCGCCTAATGCAAAGTTTAATTATAAAGCAGCTCCATTTGTTCCGTGTTCCCTGCTTTGCGTTCCACTCATTAGCCAGGTAGATGAAGGTAAATTAACGGAACGATAAACAGGCACAAACATGCCAGTAAACATCCCTAGCCTGAGCATATTCTAATGGAGTCCCAGGAAGAGTAAAGCAGACAGAAGAAGTGCCATTGGAAGCCCTCCAAACAGAGTTTAGTCACCATGGTGATTCCGTAAAAGCGCTCTGATCGAGGAGTGTGAATTTTTAAATGAAATAGCGGATGGTCGCAGTCAAAAGCGGAGTTTTGTGCTGCTCATCACCATAGCACCCGGCTAAAATGGGTTTACCTGACACATCTGTTCCAAATAAATCTGGCAGTGTCGCCTTCCTGAAACAGATGCAATGGTGCTACTCTCTTCCAGAGCTAATTGTAGACTAAGAGGATTGGGTGTAATGAACACAGAGAAGAATGTGTGATTGCTAAGAAGCTTGAGGTTAGGCTGATGAAAACTATTAATTTTATTATAAGCTTTACTAGCGTGATGAGTTTTTTATTTGTTTTCTTGCATGCACAACATACTGAAACGTGCCTATTCTCCAAAAACGTATCTATACGTACAGTTCCCTGCACTTTGCAGCTGAAATTTACACTAGTGGGAGTAAAACGCAAATATAACTACAAGCCCTGCTGAAAAAAAAAAATAATAATAACAAATATCATTACAAGCATTACAAACCATCAACTTTTAACCACTAAAACCATTAAAAAATGGTTTTCTTTAGTGTGTTTTAAGACATATTCCATTAGGATTTAGTGGTTTTAAAAAGCAACCAGTAGAAGTTGACCAAGTAAAAACCCACAGTAAAAACCCATTACACTTTCCTCTTTCAGCAGGGAGGGAAGGTTTCATGTGATTCCTTGCACAATACTATGTTAAAACCACTTTAAGACTAGACTAATATGTTTGTATCACATAACCAGCTCCATATGTATGACTTTCTAAAGTAGTAAGTTGCTTGATAGCTCACAGCACTGCACTTGAGATGTGAAGCGGACAGATACAAGTCCAGTGAAACACAAGACACAACAAAAGAAGTCAAACACTTGTACAAACAGGTGCACTGGATGAGTAAACATTTGCTTTTGTTAACACTATTGGATACACTGTAAAAAAAAAAAAAAAAAAATGTGATTTTAACGGTAAAATACTGTAAAAATGCTACAGTAAAAACCTATTCGTTCATATTAAGTTTACTTATTTTATACAGTGAAAAACTGTACTGGACATTACATTACATTTTCGGTAGTATACCATTTTTTGAAGTGGAAAAAGAATGTATGATATATTTCCAGAGTTCCCTTTGTTACATTTCACATTTTATGTTTCTTCTTTTTTTTTCTTTTATACCAGTTGTATGAATTAGGGTTGTATCACATCTAATTTCAGTTTCATATGTGTTACCATGGTGGTGTTTAGTGTTTGTGACTGACACTGTGCACCTTCTATATATGTTAGTATAGCTGTTTGTGATTAACTTTGGTTCATCATGTGACTTTCTCATCACCACCTACTTTTGGTGTTCATCAGTGTATTGCAAAGGTACAAAACAGATTTCAGTATTTCAGTAGGTCGGTACTGACATTATATCAGTTAATAAAACTGCAGTATTTAAATGTAAATTTAAGTTAAATCTGTAAAACCTAAAATGCTACTACTGCATTTTTTACGCAAAAATTGATGACCACAGCTGCCAGTTATTTACTGTAAATTTTATGGATTTTTTTTTAAGTTTAGGGTATTTTCAAACACATGCCTTTTAGCGTCACTTGTACGAATTTCAAATGTACAACAACCAGTGTAATAAAATGTTGCCAGATTTATGTTCATTTTTGGCATTAGCCACAATCTGTGCAGTAATTGGGATGTATTAACACTATTTACATATTTTTGGACCCCTAAACCCACCCAATTCCTTATCTAATCACCTCTCAACAACATATAGATAGATAGATAGATAGATAGATAGATAGATAGATAGATAGATAGATAGATAGATACAATGTGTTGATACATTTTTAATGCTTGTAGTGTGTGCTGAAATAAGCTGAAGTCTTCTGATAAAGAAGGTAGGATTTTATCATTAATTTCACTGTGAAATTAATTTTTTTAAGCATTAAGCAGTAGGACAATCGAAGGATCCTTCTGGATCTTTACATTGCTGCTTTGTTTCACTCAGCATGCACCATGTGTTTGCTAAGATGTACAAGTAAATCAATAATCAACATTGGGTATGTGATACATTGTTTCCTGCTTCTGTGTTTCCTGTGCAAATTAATTTCTACCAACAGTAAGCGCACTGTATATTTGCTGCTTTGAATTGGCTTATATGCACAGTTAAATCGCTCTAGGTTGGCAAATTTAACCGTAATTAGATCAAAACACACTGAGGGGGCCACTACCATGGGGGATCCCATACACCACTGGTTTTGAAAAGACTGGGGCTTTTCTAATTTACCAGCTAAGTCTATTAAAAGTTAGCACAATGGCTAATACATTTAATTGCTTGAATTATCGCTAATGCACAGGTAAAAATATTTATGATGATGGATGTCTGTGAATGTGAAGAACGTAAGGCTTTCAGACCTTGAAGATACAGTACAAGTTCCAGTCACTTACATCTCTCAGCCACATCTTTACAATCCAGCTATCCATACAGCTTTCAAGAGCTGTGTTTTTCTCCAAAGGCCTCTCCCTCTTTCATTATTAGTATGAAAGGACTAAACGGCTTGTGGGCGTTAGTACTTCAGGCTAGCATCCGCTCATGCTCGACCAAACAGTCTGATGACGAAAAAAAACAGACAGCACACATGTGTGAAGATTGATGTGCCCCTTACAGGTCTCTGGTTTCAAAATGTGGATGCTGACAGTAATGTATGCGAGTAATAAATGCATTGGGAAAAACATCATTAAAAAGTAAAAAAAATAAAAAAAAGAAGAAAAAGAAAGAAAAATAGAGGCAAATACTAAAGTGGGTTTACTTTGTCCATCACAAAATATGCCATTATGGTTGCTTAAAGAGATATCCTCCAGATGCATGTATATTACTACATATTATCAGCACAGTGAACAAACACAAAGATGGGGAGAAAAAGATAAAATAGACTTATTTTTTACTTGTTTTGCCAGCTTTGGCTCATTTGGTATAAACAACAACAGTGGCTCACTTGGCACAAATAAAACTTCATTTCTGTTGAAATCACACTATTCACAGCTGTGTTTAGACTCCCTGTTGTCACCCTATAGCGCTGCTGAGGGGACATGCTAGTCATGCATCAATAAGATGTTACTGATCATTTGGCCACAAATTATTCCTATAAAAGCACATATATTTATATCAAAAGTGATGAAGATGAGAAGGCAGCATACACTAAACAGAATACACTAATAAAAATGAAAGAAGTTCACTTCCAGAACAAAAATTTACAAATAATTTACTCACCCCCTTGTCATCCAAAATGTTTATGTCATTCTTCAGATGTACAGAAATTATGTTTTTTGAGGAAAACATTTCAGGAATGTTCTCCATATAGTGGACTTCTATGGTGCCTGCGAATTTGAACCTCTAAAATACAGTTTAAATGCAGCTTCAAATGATTCCTGCTGAGGAAGAAGGGTCTAGTGAAATGGGCATTTGAACTTCTTTGCACGTTCACTTTGTAAACACTGGGTCTGTACTTCTGCAGCGATGTAGGACAATTTTGAAGTTGGAGGAGAAAATGAGATCCTCCTTGGCAGGGATTGTTTAGAGCTCTTTGAAGCTGGATTTAAACTGCATTTTGGAAGTTCAAACTCGCGGGCACTACAGAATTACACTATATGGAGAACATTCCTGAAATGTTTTCCTCAAGAAGCATAATTTCTTTACGACTGAAGAAAGACAGACATAAACATGACAAGGGGGTGAGTAAATTATCTGTACATTTTTGTTCCGGAAGTGAACCTCTCCTTTAAGAGACTTTTAATTATGAGATGAAAATGAAAACTCCTGTAATTATTATTTACTCCTGTGGTTCCAAACCCATCTGAAGTCATTGGAACACAAAAGTACACATTTTTAAAAATCGTTATGCACATCACACAATGACAATAACATTGTGGTCAATACAGTTTATACTAAAACCATATCTTAGATAGAAATATAAGTAATTTAGGGGTATCTTCCCCATCCCGTTTGCCCATGTTACCAACTTTTTTTATTATTATTTTATGGTATTTTGACTAATGAGTAGCTTTTAAAGGATTCACTAAAGCCCACATATTTCACAATATCAATTCACATAGGGCAAAAACTGTCTAAAGTAGAACTGTCTAACATAAATAATACATTTAATATTGAACACAGAAAAATGTCTGTTCTTCCTTTTTCTCTTTCAGACTCCCATTCAGTGAGAAAAATTACCCTTTCCTGATTTGAGCAGATGATCATTGTTAAGCACAGAGCGAACTTGTGATGAACAGCTACGAACAATCAAACACAGGAGGGTTAGTTCACCCAAAAATTAAAATTCTGTCATTAATTACTCTCCCTCATGTCGTTTCAAACCCGCAAGACTTTCGGCTTTTATCTTCGGAATACAAATTAAGATATTTTTGATGAAATCCAAGAGCTTTCTGACCCTGCATAGATAGCAAAGGAACTACCACATTCAAAAGCCCAGAAAGGTAGTAAGGACATCTTTAAAAAATTCTTTCTTTTTAAAGACTAGTAGGTTCCACTGGCAAAACACTTACCTACGTAGAACGACAAAGGTGATGTGGCTAAAACATTTCTAGTCATAACATTCCTTATTATCATCATCAGCATTACATTTTTTATCATAAAAAATTAAAAAAGAACAAACTGTCAAACCATCTGACAGCACACCTATCTGACAGCAAAGAATAGATTTATCACAAAAGAAAAAAAAAGTTCTCAGCAAGGCCAGAATTCAAGACTAACAATGACCTCTCAGTGGAGTTTTACATGATTGCTCACAAGTAAACATTTTTAGCTGTTTTGAATCTGAATCATGTTCAAAGAAATTCTGCTGCGCCGCAATTTCTGTCCCTTTAGAGATGTGCAATATATTTTGTATACTCTTGGCAAGTCCACAAAGGCAACACAGCCTAATCTTAAATATTCCAGCTTGCTGTAGCTCGCGCTTTGCTTAACCGTCAGCCTCCATAACGGTTTCCATACATCAAAAGTGCCCATTGGACATGTTTACTTACGCAGTTTATGCTAATTTAATCTTTCATTCCACCGAAATTCAAAACTATAGCCCTATCTATAACCTTAAAAAAAACACAATCACAATTTATGGCTTGAATCAGCTGGAAAAGCCACCCCTGCTACAAAAAACAAACCATCAAATCCTACCGTAGCTATAATGACCTTGTGCACTTATGCATAATTTTATTTACAATATAGCATTTTACATATAGGCAGGCCTTTTCTGCTTCTGTGATGTTGGTGTCTGCTGTTTTGAATCCAACAGACATTCTAATCTAAATTGGGTCAGTTCTTGTATTTCTTAAGTTAGCATTTGGAACAGGGATCTGATTGATCAAAAATAGACAGTCAAGTGAATATCTGACAGGGTCATTGTAGACAGATGGCTAGATGCATTGATTTAGATATTATTTATTTCATTTCTTGAGCATGCCGACTGTTGCTCGAGGCGATAGCATTGCAATATGCAAAGTCTGAGTGAGTTTGATGCCGAGCGTGCGGGCGTCAGAGTTTAGTCGTGTGTGTTTGTTTGCATGCAAAAGCAGTCGGACGTTTTGCGTGCTGTTTGTCTCTCACTTCGGATGTCCCTGCAATTCATCAGCCTCTCACATCTGCTCACTGTCACCTAGTCATTCATCACAAAAACACACGCACAAGCTCACAAAAGCCCTCCATCAAAACGCTCTTACAGACAATTGCATTGCATCTACATACATTCATTGCACAGCCTACATGTGTTCAGATAAATTTGAAGCCATTGAAATTCTGAAGCACTCAAACACAAAGCATGAGGCACAATAGAATGCAGTAACCACAAAACACAAGTGGATGACTAAGTATGCAAGTCATGTACTTGAGTAGAAGCTGAGATTTATATGTTAATTACTCTATATTATATTCTATATTAAAAGTATTTCACTTAAGTGAACCTACAAAAGTACCTGTTTTTATGCATTTATGTATCAAAAGGCATGTAAAGATCATCAGAGTTCCATTATATATTCATAACATTATTATGAATCAGTCAACATTTAAGCATTCCATAAATAGAATGTAAATAGCTTTCACTCACCACATAAACAGACTGATAGGATGATGATGAATGATTTGCAGATCCAGAGCACCTCTGACAAACATCTAATCTTGTAAATGTCTGGTAAGGGCTGCTGTGCCCTTGAGTGTGATCTTGAATCTTGAAAGTGAAAGTAAAAACCAAGTTTGAATTTAAAAACGATTTTAATAGCGGCTCATGTGATGCCCGCAATTTATATATAATTTATATACCCAACGATATAATTGCCAGAGAAAGCACTGAAATATATTTTTTCTTCCCAT
>JAHKKF010531936.1:0-12957 GCA_019740295.1 Labeo calbasu | reverse complement strand
TCGAAACATTTCTACTTCATTCTCGGAATTTCAACTTCACTTTCGAAATATTTCGACTTTGTTCTTGGAATTTCAACTTTATTTTCAAAACATTTCGACTTTATTTTTGAAATACTTCAGCTTTATTCTTGAAACATTTCGACTTTATTCTCGAAACATTTCTACTTCATTCTCGGAATTTCAACTTCACTTTCGAAATATTTCGACTTTGTTCTTGGAATTTCAACTTTATTCTCAAAACATTTCGACTTTATTTTTGAAATACTTCAGCTTTATTCTTGAAACATTTCGACTTCATTCTTGAAATATTTCGACTTCATTCTTGAAATATTTCGACTTCATTCTCGAAACATTTCGACTTTATTCTGTAAATTTCAACTTTATTCTCGAAACATTTCGACTTTATTCTCGAAACATTTCGACTTCATTCTGAAAACTTTATTCTCAGAATTTCAACTTTATTCTCAAAACATTTTGACTGTATTTTTGAAATATTTCAACTTTAGTCTCGAAACATTTTGACATTATATTCGGAATTTCAACTTTATTCTCGAAACATTTTGACTTTATTCTCGGAATTTCAACTTTATTCTCGAAATTTCGACTTTATTCTCCAAACATTTCGACTTTATTCTCAAAACTTCATTCTCGAAACCCAACAAAGCTCCAGACTACTCTTGTATTTGTACTTTTTTATACCTGGAATTGTTCTGAAATTTTTCTGACTCTGAACATCTAAATGCCCTCTTGACAGATTTCCATGAATTTGCTCAAGTAGAGCTTTAAATGGAGATTCTCTGAAAATTCTTACTGACTACTTGTATGACTATGAAACTGAATTCTTTATGCTGATTATATGCTAACAAATAATGCTCAAAACACATCATGAAATGTCAAATGCATTCACCTTTCTGAGAATCACATCCATTAGTGGTTTATTCCTAGAAGACCTCGGTCATTGTTTGCTAAAATCATTTGCAATTTGTCTTTATTCTTGATGAAAATGAGTCATGCATCCTAGAGTCAGATCAGAAGATGAATATTCTTGCATACCCTCATTTAAACTTCGTACAAAGAGCACAGACAGACATTAGTGAGAGAATGTTCAAGTGAAAAGAAGTAACAATTTCTTTCCTCTCAGAAATGTGTACCTGTATATTACATCCTTCAAGGAAAAGAAAGATTTTTCATTTTTTTCAATATGTATGTGTGTATCTACCATATAGATGACCTCAAAGCAAACAGACATGATTGCCTCTTCATGTTTTATTATATTGTATATGCAGTGAAGCATTGTATATTGAGCTCTTTAATGTCACTGAATAAAGGACTAGATTTTCAGCTGTGTGAAAAGTGAATGTTTTTTTTTTTCAGGTTGAAAATGGTTTGAACTCACCTGCACCATAGAGGTTTTAATGACTCGACTCACATCAAGCCTCCATTCAGCCACATCAGGGTTGTGATCATCAAGATTAGATGAAAAGGCAAGAAGATGAGATCTGAAGTATTCTATAATTACAAAAAAAATATTATGTTCTTACGATTATTATTAGTTTTTGACTATGCACAGCAGTACACCTGTGCTGCAGCATTTGTATTTGCTATGATATAGTATATAAAATGCGATATGAATGTGGTTTCATTTAGACTTCTGACATTTCTGAAAAAAAGCATCAGGAATAAATAGGATTGTAAACAATGATTAGTCAAGCCAAAAAAGTTACAGAATGCAGCTTTAAACTTGTCGAAATTATGAGAATGAAGTTGAAATTATGAGAATAAAGTCAAAATATTACAACAATAAAGTCGAAATGATTAGAATGAAGTCAAATTGTTTAGAGAATAAAGTCAAACTTTATTCTATAAACTTTCAACTTTATTCTCGAAACATTTTGACTTCATTCTCAGAATTTAGACTTTATTCTCAAAATATTTTGACTTTATTCTCGTAATTTCAACTTCATTCTCAGAATTTCAACTTTATTCTCAAAACATTTAGACTTTATTCTCATAATTTCGACTTTTTTCTCAAAACATTTCAACTTCATCGGAATTTCGACTTTATCCTTGAAATATTTCAACTTTATTCTTGAAACATTTCGACTTCATTCTCGAAATATTTAGACTTTATTCTTGAAACATTTTGACTTTATTCTCAAAATATTTAGACTATTCTCGAAATATTTAGACTTTATTCTCGAAATATTTAGACTTTATTCTCAAAATATTTAGACTTTATTCTTGAAACATTTTGACTTTATTCTCGAAATATTTTGACTATTCTTGAAACATTTCGACTTTATTCTTGAAATATTTTGACTTTATTCTCGTAATTTCAACTTTGTTATCAAAATATTGACTTTATTCTCAAAATATTTCAACTTTATTTTTGAAACATTTTGACTTCATTCTCGAAATATTTAGACTTTATTCTTGAAACATTTTGACTTTATTCTCAAAATATTTAGACTATTTTTGAAACATTTCGACTTTATTCTCGAAATATTTAGACTTTATTCTCAAAATATTTAGACTTTATTCTCAAAATATTTAGACTTTATTCTCGAAATATTTAGACTTTATTCTTGAAACATTTCGACTTTATTCTCGAAATATTTATACTTTATTCTTGAAACATTTCGACTTTATTCTCGAAATATTTAGACTTTATTCTTGAAACATTTTGACTTTATTCTCAAAATATTTTAACTTTATTCTCAGAATTTCAACTTTATTCTCAAAACATTTTGACTTTAGGAATTTTGACTATTCTCGAAATATTTAGACTTTATTCTTGAAACATTTCGACTTTATTCTCGAAATATTTAGACTTTATTCTTGAAACATTTTGACTTTATTCTCAAAATATTTTAACTTCATTCTCGGAATTTCAACTTTTTTCTCAAAATATTTTGACTTTACTTTAGGAATTTTGACTTTATTCTCAAAATATTTCAACTTTATTCTTGAAACATTTTGACTTTATTCTCAAAATATTTAGACTATTCTTGAAACATTTTGACTTTATTCTCAGAATTTCAACTTTATTCTCAAAATATTTTGACTTTACTCTCAAAATTTTGACTTTATTCTCGAAATAGTTTGACTTTACTCTCGGAATTTTGACTTTATTCTTGAAATATTTTAACTTTATTCTTGAAACATTTGACTTTATTCTCGTAATATTTAGACTATTCTTGAAACATTTCGACTTTATTCTCGAAATATTTCAACAGTATTCTTGAAACATTTCGACTTCATTCTTGGAATTTGTGCACCCAGAATGTGTCTGCAAAGTTTCAGCTCAAAATACCCCACAGATCATTTATTATATCATTTTGAAAATGCCTATTTTGAGTGGAAGCAAGCAACATGATGTTTTTGTGCATGTCTTTTTAAATGCAAGCTGCTCCCCGCCCCTTTTTCCAGAATAGGGCTGTGCCTTTACAGCTCGTACCTAGGATACTCTACTAAAAACATCTGTTTGGTAATATACAGCGTAATATACAGTAAATAAATTAATAAATACACTGCTCTCGTCTCCTCTAAGGCTGGGACTTTAAATAGTGTTCTGTGCTCGTTTGTGCAGCCAGTGACAGAACTGGCACATGTTGTTGCTTGCGGAAACAAAATGGCAGTGAGCGCCTCTTTTTTTCACAAGCTTGCAGAGAAAGGCTTACCAAAAAGTTACTGGATTGTTTTTTTTTTGTTTGTTTTTTACAATTTCTGGGTTGCTAGATGCACCCGTTTATAGCACTTAAACACAGAAAAAGTCAGATTTTCATGACACGTCATCTTTCAAGTGTTAATGTTTTCAAAATGTTTCACAAATGAGCAAAGAACAAAACATATTTTGAGAAAGCTTATTGCTAATATATGAATCTATCCTTAATACCTAGCAGTCTGTTTACTTGCTGCATGTAGAACTCACCATGGACAGCGATGGTTTTCCTGTCTTGCAGGATGGTATTCCCAGCGGACACCTGTACAGTGACAACGCTGATTCCCTCTCGAGAGAATGTGAACGCCACACTCCCCTCCAGCGTGATCACGGGCTGTGAATACAGTGTGAGAGAGACTCTCTAGAGGACGCCCTGTCAGCGCAGTTGCAGTGAAGATGCCAACTTTATTTACATGGCACTCGGTGAGGCAATCACAAACACACACACACACACGCACGCACACACACACACACACACACTGAGTCATGCACAGGTGTCTAGTGAGTTACACATGAAGACTTTACCTCAGAATTGTTCCCAAGCCACCAGATATAGGTGACCGTTCCCACTTGGCTTGGTGAGAGAACCACCGTCAGATTGACTTCTTTATTTTTCACAGCGACAAACGGGGCAGAGAGGTGAATAGACTCCAGCTGACCTGCGCCGAGACCGAAAGAAAAAAGAAAAGTGGGGTTGGTCGCATGAGCATGTTATCAACATTGATCTAAAACAAAAAAAACAAAAAAAAAACAAATCAACATTAGAATGATTTCTGAAAGATCATGTGATACTGAAAACTGGAGTAACGATGCTTAAAATACAGCTTTACAAATTTCATTTTGAAATATATTTAAATAGAAAACGTTATAAAAACTAATTTTCATTTGTAATAAGATTTCACAATATTTATGTTTTTTTATTTATTTATTTATTTTTGTATTTTTATACAAATACATGCAGCCCTTGGTGGGAATAAGAGAATTCGTAAATAATAACTGATTTATTTTATAACTAAGCTATAAAAACTGAACTTTCCGAAAGTTTCAGGTCAAGTTTTTATTTTCTTTTCTTTCTTTCTTTTTTTTTTTTTTTTTAATAATAACACTTTTATGTAGCAAGTGCATTAAATTGATAAAAAAAATTACAGTAAAGACATCTTACAGAATATATTTTTAATATTTTCTATATTGTGGGACTGAAAACAACAGTAATGATGCTAAAAAAATCAGCTTTGCATCACAGGAATTAATTACATTTTAAAATATATAAAAATAGAAATCAGTTAAATCATTTTAATTTGTAATAATATTTCATATTACAGTTTTTTGTATTACTTAAAAAAAAAAAAACAAAAAAAAAAAAAAACATGCAGCCCTTGGTGAGTATGACAATTCTTAAATAATAACTGATTTATTTTATAACTAAGTTATAAAAACTGAACTTTTTAAAAGTTTGGAGTCAAGTTTTTTGTTTCTTTTCTTTTTTTTTTTTTGAATAATACTTTTATTTAACAAGTGCATTAGATTGATCATAAATTACAGCAAAAATATCTTGCTTTTTTTAATATTTTGCCCTTTCCACAAAAAAAAAAAAAAAAAAAAAAAATTCTAAAGGATAATGTAGCACTGAAGACTGGAGTAATGATGCTGAAAATTCAGCTTTGCATCACAGGAATAAATTACATTTTGAAATATATTAATATATAATATATAAATATAATATAAACAGAAAGCAGTTCTTTTAATTTTTAATAATATTTTACAATATTGCAGTTTTTTAAATTGCATTTCTAAAAAAAAAAAAAAAAAAGGAAAAGAAAACATGCAGCCCTTGGTGAGTATGACAATTCTTACAAGAAAAACAAAAGAACTTAAAGCAGTAGTATATATGATTTATTCTCATAGAATTATAGATGCGCAAATTATAGTGGAATGTGGTTCTTATTTCAAAGGGGCTTGTGATAAAAGAAAAAAAAAAAAAAGAACATGTCTTAAAGTTACAGCACAAAGTAAACATCCTCCTAATGATCCCACCATATATTCCTTCATTCACAAAAACTTCTCATAGGAATACGAAGCCATCTGCGTGTGAATTTCAGCTCATGCTCCAGAGGCCCTATTTGCTTTGCTTGGCACGACAGGATTGACAGATTGGAAGCGTTCCGTCTCCCTGATCAATATGTCACTGCAGAGGCATCTGTCTGCCTGGATGTAGCAGTGGGGTGGCAAGTTCACTGAGTAGGTGGACATGAGAAAAAGGGCGAACATTTGAATCAAACTGCTTAGTTAATCTCTGTTAAATGCTGATATTTAATGATCTTCCTCTAGCACGAACACAGACTAAAGCCACAAAAAAATCTACAAAAACTCAGGCCATCTGCTCGTAGAATGTGTTAAAACAGCGTGTTCCAACTTCATTGCTACATAAGAGGATAGTTGTCTGCTCGAAAGTTTGTAAAGCCAGAATTTTCGATTATTGGCATAAAGAACCAAGAACCACCCACGTAGACAGGAACAGGCCATTTGACCAACATGTGAAATGACCAACCACTTTGTTTTTCTTCTTCAAAACATTAAGGGGCAAGTACATCTGAAATCGTGACTTTTCATGACTTCTAACAGTTTGCAGAAGCAGCATGAAGGCAATTCAATAACTGGTATTAACTATATATTAAACAACAATATTAAACAAGAAAAAAATTGGTAACTTTTGTTAATGTTAACTCATAAAGTGTCAGTAGTTTTAAGTACAAACTACTTAACAGTTCTATGCTGTTATCCACTTAAAAGAATCGTTCATTAGAGTCATTTGTTTGGAAACTGGTTGGACTACACTGTTCACATTGTATTGGTTTATAATTTACTTAAAAGAATTGATTCATTTGACAATCAGACTATACAGGTTGTGCTGTGTGTTTATGATTCTCTAAACAAAACCAAGTCATAAGAGTCAGTCATTAGAGAATCAGACGACTAATGTAAGCATGCTGTATGTTTTGTGGCATAAAGAATCAAGAGAATTAGAAACAAATATTTTAAATATCAGTGTAATTAGACTCCAAACCTTCCCTGAATTAAACTTTTTAAATATCTTTTTATACAACAATATTTAAAAAACAAAAAAAAGGGGGGTATTATATACTGTTTTTGTTTGATTCACTTAAAGGAATTATTCAAAAGAGTCATTTGTTTGCAAATAGTTTGGATTACACTGCACTGTATGGTTTTAGTTTACTTAAAAGAACTGATTCATTAGAGACATTCATTTGACAATCAGACTATACAGGTTGTGCTGTGCGTTTATGATTCTCTAAACAGAACCGAGCCATAAGAGTCAGTCATTAGAGAATCAGACTAATGTAGGCATGCTGTGTGTTTTGTGGCATAAAGAATCAAGAGAATTAGAAACAAGTATTTTAAAAAATCTGTGGTTTTAGTTTACTTAAAATAATTGATTCATTAGTTTACTTAAAAGAATTGATTCATTAGAGACATTAATTTGGCAACCAGACTATACAGGTTGTGCCGTATGTTTATGATTCACTAAACAGAACCGAGTCATAAGAGTCAATCATTAGGGATTCACAGAATCATTCATAGAATCAAACATTCCAAATAATTGTGTAATAAGACTCCAAAACTTCCTTGAAATAAACTCTTGAATATGTTTGTAAACAAAACTAAAAAAGGGGGAAAATAGCATAATTATTTTTTATGAAATACTACTCATAATGTGTACTTCTTATGGGCGTATATATATATATATATATATATATATATATATATGGGGGGGGTCGCATATAAATTTATTTTTATAAAATATGAATGTATGACTAAAATATAAAGTCTCAGGAGTTTTATGAGCAACATAAGAGTAAATTATATAGTTTGATTCACTTAAAGGAATTGTTCAAAAGAGTCATTTGTTTGGAAATTGTTTGGATTAAGCTGTATGATTTTAGTTTACTTAAATTAATTGATTCATTAGAGACATTAATTTGGAAATCAGACTATACAGGTAGTTCTGTATGTTTGTGTATGTTGATTCACTTAAAGGAATTGTTCAAAAGAGTCATTTGCTTGGAAATCGGCTGGTTTACACTGTTCACACTGTATGGTTCTAATTTACTTAAAAGAACTGATTCATTAGTTTGACAATCAGACTGTACAGGTATATTGAAGTCTTTGGAGTCTTGCACAAATATTTGGAATATGAAGAGAATTAGAATCAAATATTTCAAATATCTGTGTAAGACTCCAGAACTTCCTTGAATTAAACTCTTGAATATCACTTTAAACAGCAGTATTAAAAATAGAATAATAAAATAAAATAAATTACTACTACATAAAGTGAACCACTTATAGGCGTATGAAGTCTCAGTTTTTTGTTCAACAGAACAAAGTGTAAACTGTTTGTGTTTGATTCACTTAAAAGACTTGTTAAAAAGAGTCATTTGTTTGGAAATCAAACTGTACAGGTTGTGCTGTATGTTTATGATTCACTAAACAGAATCCAGTCATAAGAGTCAATCATTATGGAATCGGATTAATGTAGACATCCTGTGGGTTTTGTGGCATAAAGAATCAAAAGAATTAGAATAAAATATTCCAAATATTTGTATAATAAGACTCCAAAAGTTCCTTGAATTAAATGCTTGAATATCTTTTCAAACAACAATATTAAACAAGCAAAAAAAAGCATTCATTTATTTTCTTAAAATACAACTCATAATGTGTGCTACTCAGGAGTTTTATTGAGCAGCATAACAGTAAACCATAAACTGTGTTTGATTCACTTAATTGTTCAAAAGAGTCAGTTATTTGGAAACTGACTGGACTGTTTGTGCTGTATGGTTTAAATTGACTAAAATGAACTGATTCATAATTGTAAAAGTTACATTAAGTAAAGTTCATCAGACCTGGATGATATTTTAGGTCCTCAGGACCTTCATCATACACTGAAGTGTCTGTCGGCAATAACTAAGAGGGATGATTCCAATCTCGTGGTCCAGTTAGAGACTATAAGCTTGAAATCTAGATTGCTTAATGTGGAGTGCAATACGACCAAGGCCAAATGAGATTTTTCTGGTCAATAAAACATAAATGAGTTCAGAGTGCTCAGACCCAGTGGGTCTTTAACATACATTAAGGATATAAAATCAGAATACGATATGTCTGTCTGTATTATGCACATTGTTACCCGCCCTCCCACGTCTTGGCTTACACGTAATGTGTAGGAAGAGGAGCACCGTTTCAGAGCCCAGACTGTTCTCCGCCGTGGCTGACACTCGGTAGATTCCCACGTTCTTGTAGATGTGTTTAATGCCATCCTCGATAGAGCTCACGTTGGAGTAGGTGAAAGCGTTTCCGTCGCCGAAATCTACCGTGATGCTGGTTTTCGATCCATCACCCTGGGATAAAAAAAAAAAAAGGATAACATGAAACATCGAGTCTAGCTAAAAACACAACCAAGCTGGTGAAACAAATGTTCTTTAGTCAAAGAACTTTCTGTAATATCTGAGAATTTTTCCTTTTTTAGGCAGAAAGCAAAACTGACTACGATACTGGCAAAGCTCTGTGCACGATTCATTCAGCTGTCAGTTCATCTGCTTTGGAGGATGTCTTGTCTGTCCCAGAGCGCTGATCTACCATGGGAAAACATTGCTCTTGTGCAGGCAAGATGGTCTCTCATGATTTTCCAGCTTACAATGCCCAATTTATGGTGGATGAGCATTATCTCTGTACTTTGGTAGAGCCCTATGAAATCAGTTTTATTTGTCCCAAATTCTGTTATTTTTTTCCAAATTCCATTTTTTCCGTTTTAATTTTTCTCAACTCCTTTTTAATGGTTAAATTAAATATTATTAATCAAAGAGCATGCCTAATTGCTTAAAATCATGAAACTTGTACAATTTCACATCAATTTAATAAAGGTTTGAAAAAAATGACGTTTAGGGCCCTATGAAATGTTTTTTTTTTATTTTTCTCACCATATGTTTTATTGTTATAAAATTCTGTGTTTTAGCACGTTTAATTATTTGAATGCATACTTAATTTATTCAAGTTTATTCTTAAAATACCCTTATGAAAGTTTTTTGTGTGTACAGAAATTCTGTGTTGTGTATTTACATTAATTTCATTTATCTTTTAATTATTAAAAATTAAAAGGGGGGGGGGGGGGGGGCAAACAAAGGGAAATTTACTATTAAAATTAAAACATGGAAGAAAAAAAAAATTTCATTTTAGTAGTAGNTTATTAAAAATTAAAAGGGGGGGGGGGGGCAAACAAAGGGAAATTTACTATTAAAATTAAAACATGGAAGAAAAAAAAAATTTCATTTTAGTAGTAGTAGTAATAGTAGTAATGTATATCTGGCACAATGTCTTCAAGTTAAACCGGACTTTTATTTTGACGGGTTGCCGTGTCTACCTTTACATTTCTGTGTGTATATGACATAACGCTAGTTTTCCTAAAATGGAACGGTCAAATGCTCATGAAGTGACTCTCAGCAGATATTGTTCATGTATTTATGTCCTCATTTAGTGAGACGACAGACGCTGAATTCACCAAAAGAGTCACGCACGCTTCAGTGTGTGTAGTAAACAAAACCGCTCGTCTGATCTATTCACTAAAACAGAGAACATGCAGGATTCACATTTAAATGGTATTTTTGCGGCATAATATTTATAGATACTAGTCCATATTGCGGTTTGATTTAAGTGTAATGACCTACTTTTGATTAATACATTCAAACTTCCGAAATTCCGTGATATTGCGCGTTATTCAGTAATCTTAATTCATGTTCTGAAGATGAATGAAAGTTTTACAGATTTGCACCGACATGAGGATGAGTAATTAATGACAGAATTTTCATTTTTGGGTAAACTATCCCTATAATGGATCTAAAACAAAACAGCCAGTATGCAAGTAATATGCATGCTAATAAGCAACTAGTAAATAGTAAGAATTGATCCGTAAAGCAAAGTGTTACTGCTCAGACTGCAAACTCACATTCCCTAAAAGATAATAAATGATTTTGTCCCTGAAAAGTAGTGCAGGAAACACTGAATCTGTCTGTACCTCCTCCAGGAAGACGAGGAAGGTGACGTTGCTAGCAAGTGTAGCTGTTAGCTTCCCTTCGCTGGTCACTAGGTGCAGGCCGCGAGGAGCCTGGCTTGGGCACAGCTGTCTACGAGCCGTGTACTGCTCAATCACCCCACCAGTGCAGTTGTTAGACACCACCTTTCTGTACCTGCACACACACAGACGCACAACACATTCATGAAACACATTCATAAACCTGCTTTGAACCAGCTATACAGAATGACCAGCCGGCAACATTGAAATTCATTAGCCTGCTTATGTGTCACAGTAAAAACGCATACAACACTTTAAATGAGTCATACATCAAAATCATTTGAGAATACAGACAGTGAATATTTAAATTGTAAAAACTCACAAACTCTCATACATTTATGTAGCTAAATGACTTCTTATACCGAGCTACAAATAGTATACTCCTCCATCTCTGGATGTGAAATAGTCCATTATAACATCGTTTAGAGCACTGACATCACCATGACTGAGCAGATTGAGACAAGTAGGATCATTTAAGTAAGCAGCTACAGTACTTTAGACTGCGTTGTTGTGCTCCGCCACCTCACGATGTTAAACAAAATAAATAAATAAATAAAAAACTTTGCGTGCCTGGTTTACACAGGACTGCCAGAGAATGTGCATTAAAACACCTTTATTAAATATGTTACGTTGTTTATTTTGATAGGTTAACTGTTTTTGTGGTGTTAAGGGAAAGCAACTCCGCAGCGCGTTCTTAACATAACAGAAAGACAGTCATTTCTGCTTGCTGCAATAAATCGTTTTCTGCACTAAACAAGTGAATTTCACTAAGATATTTTCAGAGATGATAACCAGATGTTATAGAATAATAACGTAATGAAAACCTAATTTTGACAAAAAATTGACATTTGACCTACTTTTCGAATTTCCTGAAAACGTCCCAGCACGACATGCAAAAAAAGCTTGCTATAGTGCAACGGCAGATATAATCATCATGTATATGTCAGGGAAAAACAGCAAGAAGACTGCATTAATGTTTTATCAATTTATTGATAAACTAGTGCTTTCTTTGTTTTCAGTTTAGGAGATAAAGTCAGCGACACTGACTCGTCATCTCACTGTAAAAAACAATTTGTTGAGTCAACTTAAAATAATTTATAACCTGGCTGCCTTAAAATGTTAAGTTCAGTCAACTCAAAAAAGTTTATTCAACTTGAAATGTTAAATTATACTAAGTGACAATTTAGATATTTGAGCTGAATCAACTTAAAATTTTAAGGCAGCTGGGTTACTTACCCATTTGTTAAGTTTAGCAGACACAAATATCTAAGTTGTTACTTAGTACAACTTAACATTTCAAGTTGACTAAACTTATTATAGTTGACTGAACTTAAAATTTTAAGGCAGCAGGGTAACAAATTATTTTAAGCTGACTCAACAAATTGTGTTTTTTATTTTTTACAGTGCTCCGCAGTGGATACACCTGTATGCATGTTTCATACAGATCTGAGAATATTTGTTTTCTATTGAATTTGTTCATTTAAAAGTAGACATTTCACTCTATAGAGATAGCCTAAATTTTTCAAGTCTGTAAGGCAAGTGTACAAGTTTCATGCTCAAGTTCACAGGGACCAAGACGGCAGAAAGCGCATCATTTTTGCTTTCATTATTTTACAAAAGCACGTTTTGTTGTTATTCTGATTGCACACAAATAAACGCAGTCTTTACAGATTCGAAAGGTGTATTACTTTCATCTGTATGACCAAAAATGACAGAGTATTTTAAGTGCAAGTGACCTCTATCTGTCATATCTGTCTGTCAAGTGAGCGTGCTACTGTTCAGCTTCCACACTCCGCACAGACACTTCAAAAGCACACATTTTTTTAGGTTAACATTAGATTGAGCAGCCACGTAAAGTTGCTACTACTTATATATTTCAGATGAAAAGCCATATTTAAGGCCAATGAATGACAGGCGAGCGTTTGGATGTCCTGCTCGATGTACTATATTACCACATAGACCAGCCACTAACGACCTGTCCGTCATGGACAGCGTGACTTCGCTACTTCCTGTGGAATTTTTTTTTCTGCGACTAAGCGACTAATAAAATTTTGGTTGACCAAGCCTCTTCTCGTCGACTAACGGTTAGGGGGCAGCC
>JAHKKF010531932.1:30783-45126 GCA_019740295.1 Labeo calbasu | reverse complement strand
ATGTCAGTTTTACATACATTCTAAATTGTAAACATCTTAAAGACATCTGATAGATGTATATTTGACATCTGATAGGAAACGTCCTATAGACGTATCGCTGATAGGCAAACACTATAAAAAATCTGTCTTCCCGATGTAAATGCAGATGTCAGATAGACATCTCTGTGATGTATGTGTGCTATCAGGGAACCCAGATAGCACATGTACGTCTGCAAGATGTCTGTTAAAGATCACTTAATCTGGAAAGCATCTGCTGTGTACAAACCTCTGACAGACATCTGTAAAATGTCAGTTTTACATACATTCTAAATTGTAAACATCTTAAAGACATCTAGTAGATGTCTATTTGACATCTGATTGGAAATGTCCTATAGATGTATTGCAGATGAACAAACAATCTAAAAAAAAAGTTCTTGCACATGTAAATGCAGATGTTAAATAGACGTCTCTGTGATGTATGTGTGCTATCAGGGAGTAGTATGAATGTGTATTTCCGCAAAAAAATATTTGGATACTTTTGGAAACTCAAATCAGGCTCAAAATGTCTACATCGTAGAATTATATGCAAATTACCAAACCAAGTGCCAAATAAGGATAGATCTTTTCTCAGAACTACTAGTTTTCTGAACCATTTTTGAATTTCAGTCCACAAAGGTTGAATGTAACCACAGATGAACAATAGAAGGTGTTTATATGTAGGGCTGTCACGATTCCTTGATTCAATTCAAGTACTCGAGTTCAAATTACCTGAAGTGGCGCATTCTACCGGCAAGAATCCATAAAATGCATTATTAGACCGTTTTCCAAAGCTGCTTGATATATTACACCCATTTAAAAATTATAATAAAGCATAAAGCTGTTGTGAATTCACAAACACTACGATTCAGTTAAATAAATATATGCCATGCAGGTTTAACATATGCGCTTTAATTATTTACATGCGTATAGGTTACATATGTGCGGCTCCGTTTACAATAAATTATAATTTCGTGTTCCACACGAACAGTTATCATTTACATGTGTGGAGCGTATCAAACTCCATCTCTGCATGTTGTTGCGACCTTGGGTTTATTATAACGTTCATCTAGAAACCCAACATGCGCCATTTTATCATATTTGTAAGGTAAATCGTTTATAAACCTACGCAAACACAGAAGAATACATCAATAGCTTTATATGCTGTTGATCACGATTTCAAAGTAAAAGCTCAAACCCTCGCTCTGAGTTTGCATGCTTTGATGTCCACATATTCAAGAAATGACTGTAGCTGTAGCATTTCTGTCGTCAAGAAATGACCAAATATTAAAGATTAAATGGACATTTGAATTAAATGCTGTTTAGTCAATATTAAACAAGGATTAGATCGCGCTAAGTGTAAAAACAATCGTCAGGCCGTTGGCGCCCTCTGCAGTCGATAACCTGTTATGTATTTTAACAGATTTGTTCAATATAACCATTTGATTACTTGCTTTTTTTACTTTATTTGAAATAATTATTGTTGCCTCGTTGCTACTATATATGTATTTTAAATCATGTTGTTAGCTTAGGTCAATTTTAAAGCAGACAAATTTTACCACAGCTATGCTGATGAGCGACGTCAAATGACTACTGTAATATTGTGTAAATACAACAGTTGGACAGCAAGTGTGTAAATAAATAAATAACCATGAATACATTTATATACATTCGGTTAAAATGTCCAGATGTTTTGAAACAGTTTGTATAATGAAGTGTGTATAATGAATTACCTCATAATGTTTTCACACAATATTGTAGATAAATATGCTCAATAGCTTCAGTATAAGATGGCTACAAAGCAACGTAAAAGCTCAGTAAAACACACACTTTGTGAACAAGAAAGGCAGAAATCTCTGTCCTTGTCCTCAGAAGACAGCCCAGGGCAGGTGTTAGTCACAAAAGAAAAAAAAAACACGTCAGAGTGACCTACCTCCTCCCTGACAGGGGTCACATCTCATGCTGACACCGGGTCCGAGTTGACCATCTCGCTCTTTCCTTCTCTTTATCTCCGTTTATTCCTTCCAATTTCCAGTGCTGCCCACTGATTTAAAGCTACAGTCATATTGTGGCCTCCGCGTAGAGAGTTCATACATTGGCCGTGACGTTGTATTACATACACGGTGAATGTATTGTGTATATTTGCAGTTTATCATTTATGTATGCACATAACTTAAAGATACAAGTCAGTTTGAGTCTCGCTAAGCAAAGCTTTCTTGATATGTGCTGTCTGCTCCGTATGCCCCCAAGCACATGCAGAGCTGTCTGGCTGCTATTCAACATTTATGTGTGTGCATTTGTTTGTTATGGGGAAAGCCTGACATTGTGTATTATAGTGACGCAATATATGCTTCAATGCCATGTTTGCTTTCAGTCAAGTGTAGCTGTGTATAGTGTGGTCTGTTAAACACAGATGATGTATTTAATGTATATAAAATATTGCAGAAAAAGTAAAACGTACTGGCGTGACACATTTGAAGGCTTGGCTTATGAATATTAATGAGGTCATGCAGAAGTTATTTAAGAAGATCCCTGAGTATAGTGTGTTGTATTGATCTGAAGATCAGGTCAGTAGTACAGCAGTTACTCATTTTACAATATGGATCAACATTATTGTTATTGTTAACCTCATAGATGACACATGTGCTCTGTATGATCAGGTTGCAGTAAGTGGCAAGTTTCTCTGACACTTCACTTCCTGTTCTTTCATGACCTGTCACTCAAACGAAACAAACTTCACTCTCTCTTCATTCATCGAACTCTGGAATTGAAAAAGATGATGCCTTTTCAACTTCGACTTTTTTTTCTAAGCTGTGTTCGAGCTAAAGAATCTTGGGTGTAGCTTTCTCCTCTGTCTTTTTTCTTTGATAGCCTCAGTTGTCTGGTTTCACCCTTTTTTTTTTTGTAATATTCTCCCTTTCGGCTGTCAGAATGACAGATCGAGAGAGAGATGCTAGACTTCTCCTCCTTGCCGCTGTGAGAAAACAATTGACACACTGTTGTCAGGCCCAGGGCACGTTGGGTGATGAGAGCAATTTCACCCAGAAGTTTGTAGGAGACAAAAGATGATGGAAAAAACACAAGGCTTCACACAAACAGGCTGATGAACCAGTGCGGTCAGGAACTTCTAGGAATGCAACTAAACATCCTAAAGGTGGATATTCAGATAGATCAGGAAAGTGTTGGGGAGCTCAAATGCTTATTCAGCATGGATGTATTAAATACATCAAAATTCACAGTACAGAATTTTACACTTACAAAAAAAAAACAAAAAACAAAAAAACAAAAGTGATTTCTGGGATCATGTAACACTAATGGCTGCTGGAAAATGAATATAATAAAATTACATTTTAAAATGTATTAAAAGTTGTTATTTTAAGGGCTGTCAAACAATTAATCACGATTAATCCAAAATACAAAATAAAAGTTTAAGTTTGCCTAATATATGTGTGTGTACTGTTTGTAATTATTATGTATATAAGTACAAACATATTCATGTATATATTTAAGAAATATTTACAAGTATATGTATTTATTATAATTTTTATATAATTTATATTATAAATAAAGTATTTTGTTCATAAATAACATAAATTAGTTATTACTTGGTTATTTTGCATTGTAATAATAAACATTTAATCAGTGTTACCAATGTTACCAGTTATTTTGCATTGCAAAAATAAATAATTAATAAACTAACGCTATTTATTTATTAACAATATTACTGTGTTTTTGATTAAATAAATACAGTGTTTGTGAGCATAAGAAACTTTCAAAATCTTTTTTTTTTTTTCAAAATCTCGAACTTCTGAACAGGAAATCATGTTTGTTTGATCATTTATTTAAAAACTGGGGAAAAAAGGGGAAAAAAGCAATTAAAATTACATTTTAAAATGTATTATAAGCTGATATTTTACAATGTAAAAATAAATAATTAATAAACTATCACTATTTATTTATAAACAATATTATTGTGTTTTTGAGTAAATAAATACAGTGTTTGTGAGCATAAGAAACTTGCAAAATCTTTTTTTTTTTTTAAATCTTAAACTTCTAAACAGGAAATCATGTTTGTTTGATCATTTATTTAAAAAACTGGTCAAAAAAGGGGAAAAAAGCAATTAAAATTACATTTTAAAATGTATTAAAATCAGTTATTTTGCACTGTAAAAATAAATAATTAATAAACTATCACTATTTATTTATAAACAATATTACTGTGTTTTTGATTAAATAAATACAGTGTTTGTGAGCATAAGAAACTTTTATTATTATTTTTTTTTTTCAAAATCTCAAACGTCTGAACAGGAAATCATGTTTGTTTGATCATTTATTTAAAAACTGGTCAAAAAAGGGGAAAAAAGCAAATAAAATTACATTTTAAAATGTATTAAAATCAGTTATTTTGCATTGCAAAAACAAATAATTAATAAACTATCACTATTTATTTATTAACAATATTACTGTGTTTTTAATTAAATAAATACAGTGTTTGTGAGCATAAGAAACTTTCAAAATCTTTTTTTTTTTCAAAATCTAAAACTTCTGAACAGGAAATCATGTTTGTTTGATCATTTATTTAAAAACTGGTCAAAAAAGGGGAACAAAGCAATTAAAATTACATTTTAAAATGTATTAAAAGCAGTTATTTTGCATTGTAAAAATAAAAATTAATAAACTATCACTATTTATTTATTAACAATATTACTGTGTTTTTGATTAAATAAATACAGTGTTTGTGAGCATAAGAAACTTTTAAAATCTTTTTTTTTTTTTAAATCTCAAACTTCTGAATAGGAAATCATCTTTGTTTGATCATTCATTTCAAAGAACTGGTTAAAAAAATACTGATTAATTTTTCATTTTTCTTTCCACTGTTGTGTTCCTGGAGCTTTCTTTGTATCATCTTTATATTTTTATTCATGCCTTTCATTTTTATAGAAATAATTTAAAAAAATATATTAATTAGTAAGTGAAATACTGCTTTTTATCGAAGTTTGATTCAGTTATTAAATTACATTTATTTATTTTAGGTTTAAATTTGAATCTGTCATCCTATATATTATATTGTATTATATTAATTCTTGTATAGCATTTTAACAACATTAAACATGTAGCTAGCAAGATACATTTAAGAAGTAGTCTCTGTAGTAGGCAATATCACAATATCTATCTATCTTTCTTTGTACGAATGGCCCAAAACAGCAGTGAAGTTCATTCATATTTGCTGTTTGATTTGTTGTAAATAATTTCAAACCCAGACGTCTTGTTGTCTTGCATGTTCTGAGCTTAGAAAACACAAACAGAAGCAGTTTAAGGGGCTTTTTCCTATGCAGCAGTTTTGTTAAACATTTTAATGCTTTTCTGCAAGTATATATTACATTCCTGGGGGGGTATCAGTTTTTTATTATATGAGTTAATGTACTTATTTTCATGGCCTGTGAGCTAATAGATAAATATACATCTGTGAAATTCCACAGCTATGGCTGACCTCTTTGGCAGATGAGAAAAGTTCAAGCACGGTAATTGCTGAAAATGATTTTTTCGGCCCTCAATGGAAATATCAATATATTGAGTAGAGTCTCATTTTCATGGTACTCTTTCTCACTGAAACGAACTCACATGGCAGAGGCTGTGCTTAACACAGTATAGCAATTCCAGCCTGAATTCCATGACAATCACAGGAGTGGATTTAGTGCTTATTTGAACTGGAGCGTTAATCCCAATATCAACAGTCTTTGTGTTATCAGGACTACGGGGTTACATGAAGCTAAAACATTTATGGATTTACGTAGTTCCCTTGTATTGGTCTTTCAATATTTAATTTAGTAGTTAATGACATTGATATTTTGTTTTAATACAGTAATAAATACTACATAGAAACAGTAAAGCAATGTTTTATGCAGAACGCATCAAGGCGACGCAGTAAAACAGCTGCTTTAATGCAGCTGAGATTTGGGCCATTGCTCTTGGCGTAGCTTAGAGACCAGCATGCAACATCTGTTTTCTAGAGACTATGAGACCAGCAGAAATGCCACCTGACTGCGACGGTGGCGGCGGCACACATGCAAAGTGACAGCCGGAGCTCTTCGTGCTGGGTGATCTACACTATCCAGCGGCAAAAAAATGTGTCTTCTGGCACCGATATATCATCGGTTCTCATGGATGGTTCGGCGACAGCCGGTTGATGCGGGCCTTGTGCTGGGAATGATTTATCCAGGCAGAAAGATCTCCTGATTGTGTTCAGATTCAAAAGCAAGGACGTTCTTCTCTCTTTGTGTACTTTAGACAGAAAACGCAGAAGACTACTCAGCGGTTCTGCTCTTGGAATGGCTTTTTACATTAAAAGAGGATGCTTTCATAGACCTGTTACTGTTTTTACACTGTCCGGATTCATTTAGAAGAACCTTACTCACCATTTTGCCAAGATGTTTATGTCTTTCTTTCTTCAGTCGTAAAGAAATTAAGTGTTTTGAGGAAAAAATTTCAGCATGGACTGATATGGTGCCCCGATTTTGAACTTCCAAAATGCAGTTTAAATGCTTCAAAATGGGGCTGCAAATGATCCCAGCCGAGAAAGAAGGGTCTTATCTAGCGTAACGATTGGTTATTTTCATAAAAATAATACAATTTATATACTTTTTAATGTCAAACTCATTTAAAGTTCTCTCATCTGGAATACTGCTACTATGTACTGTAATTGTACAGCGTAAGTAGACTAAAAACCCTGTAATTGAGCCTGCAGGCCATCTTTCCTTATGGTCATTCTATGTACAAGAACATGGTCAACCATACTGCTTTGTATTTCATCAGGAATAAATGACCTTTGACCTCATCCCCTTCATTTTTCTTTTCTCCTCCTATTCGTTTTGTCTCCCACTTCCAGGATTCATTTTCCAAAACGCATAATCACATGTGTTCTTGTTCATATCATCCTGAGATTATGACTGTTGTGTCATCAGTTTTGGTACTTGATGTTCAAACATGGACAAATATGTGCAATATGTGTTCATTTTGTGATTCTTGAGGAAATTATATTGCGTGTTTGTGTTTTCTAAATGAGAACATGGTTAAAGGAGAAGTCCGCTTCCAGAACAAAAATTTACAGATAATGTACTCACCCCCTTGTCGTCCAAGATGTTCATGTCTTTCTTTCTTCAGCCGTAAAGAAATTGCTTTTTGAACTTCCAAAATGCAGTTTAAATCCGGCTTCAAATGATCCCAAATGCGGTTGTAAACAATCCCAGCCGAGGAAGAAAAAGGTAAAACAGCGATATAAGACGATTTTGCTGTTGAGGGAGAAAATGAAATGGGAATTTTTGCGACATACCCTAACTGTCATGAAACGGAAAAAAGGCAAAGCGAGACAAGATGAGTGTTTGACATTAAAAAGTATATAAATTCTATTATTTTTATGAAAATAACCGATCGTTGCACTAGATAAGACCCTTCTTCCTCAGCTGGGATCGTTTACAACCGTACTTGGGATCGTTTGAAACCGCATTTAAACTACATTTTGGAAGTTAAAATCGGGGCACCATAACAGTCCATTATATGGAGAAAAATCCCGAAATGTTTTCCTCAAAAAACAATTTCTTTACGGCTGAAGAAAGAAAGACGTGAACATCTTGGATGACAAGGGTTGAGTACATTATCTGTCAATTTTTGTTCTGGAAGTGGAGTTCTCCTTTAAACCTGTGCTAAATGATGTCGTTCTTGTGTAGAGCTTTTCAGAGAACACTGAGCAACTTGAAACGTGTAAAAGCAGGTACAATGTGTTAGAAGTTTTAAGAAACGAATGTATGAATGGTTTGGAAAATTGGGCCAAATAAATCAATTATAGTGGGTTCGCAATCGAGAAAAACTGTAATGTCGGCGCCGATAATCTGTCAACCCCTAATCTGTCAACCCCTAATCTGTAATAATCGGCCCTAAAAAACATATTGGTCAACCTCTAGTTTCAGATAAACGCTGTTGTTTTGATTTTAGACCATCCCCGACCTTAAAAGTTCCTGTTCATGTCGTTTTGTTTATATCTGTTGTGCTGTGTATTGTAAAGCATAAACACCTGTGGTAATATTAACCGTATGTTCATGTTATTAAGTCTCTGCATTAATGCATGGTGTATATTTATTTGCCTATAGCAGTTTTTTCCAGCAGAATATGATTTGTTCTTTCCTCCAAGAATAACTTTGTTGTTAAACAAACAAGCAGTTTTAAGAGTTTTACTGCATCTGTCGCTTTTCGCTTACACAGAAATAATTAGCATTTCACCACAAACTTCAGCAGCCAAGAGTTTGTATTGAATATAACGACTACATGCTTCTCATTAAACTCTGTGCTTTTCAAATTCAATAGTTAATCGCCAGCTGCAACGTGCAAACGTGATGTAAATAAACAGTTTCATTAAAGTGTCAGCTGCCAGCTTTTCAAACATTCTGTACACTCAATTAGCCACTTACTTGAGTCAAAATTAAGAACTGTTTCAATGTACCATCAAATGATTTCTTTCCTATTTCAAGAGGCAAACCAAAACTCAACAATAGTGCGGCTTCCAGAGTGTGCGATATCATGGTGCGGTGAGCCCGGTAAGACAATTAAAACATGCTGGTCTGATCTATTACTTTGTCGATTAACCTCATACATGCCTGCTGTCTGGAGATCCTTGAAAATACGCTCAGGGTTTCTGCCATAATAGCTCTCCTCCATCAGACTGAGGGAATGTGTCACTCCAGCAGAGATTTTTGAAGAGAATTTGCATACCATTGTTAAAAATTTGGCCAGCCGTTACCAAAACTTTTCAGAAAACAGATGTGGGTTCTTTGTAAATGCAGAGAATGGGCTGTAAAGATCTCAAGGTAACAGCTTTTCCAAGCATTCAATTTCGCAGCAAATGTTATGTTGATAACAAGGGAGTTCATGCTGAAATGAACACACCTTTAGAGAATATTTCAAATCTGCTACTGTTGGATATTAACATTTTACCCCTGTGGTTTGCTCTTTATTGTGCATTTTTGCAGTCTATTGTAGAGTTAAAAGTGATGTTTAATTATGGCTTTCGCCAAAGTTTCCCCAATCTCAATTATTTCACATCTAAATGAAAAAATCTCTAAGGAAGGACTCTTGTTTTGTAGAAGATGATCGAAACTTCCTGTCACCATCTGCGGAAAGTGGCGTGATTATTCAGTTATGTTAAATAACTCGCGGTGCGCCGCGAAAACGACGGGGAAAACAAATACTCGCTTTCCTCAAATTTTACAAGAGAAACAATGCAGAACTGGGAGAAATAATTATCTCTCAGACTAGTGTTTGTTCGGGGAAATAGCCTGAAGCTTTAAAAGCCAAGACAGTCTATCAATCTAGCCTTGGCAAAGGAAACCATTTAAGGCGTTTTAAATGGTACGGCCTCTGGGAAAACGAAACATTGCACTGTTATCCTGCAGCTTGTGTGCCATAGATAATAGTGTGCAGATATTTATAAACACACACTCTGTTTTTCTGCAGACATTAACTTAGAACGGGTCTTTTCTTCATATGCTGTAGCTTAGTTGATGTCTGTGTCTAGCCGTCAGTACCTTTCGTAACTTGGGAAATGATTTGTGATCTATTTGTGGTGTTTTCCTTTAGTAATTGGCCACTGTCGCTGATTTATTTGGTTTGCTTTTCTACTGAAACTCAGCAGTCTGATGGTTTGATGTGTCACTCTACATTTGAACATAATTAGATTTAATCTATTTTCCCACATTAGTCCGTTTAAGGCTAATTGACTTATAATGACCAGGTGAATTAAATGATTAGCTGATCATAACAACCTAACAACAGAGATATTTCATAGCGTGATGATTTTCACTGTAAAGGATCTTGTCGAACGACTCATTCAATATAATGTACCCACAACACGCATCATAAATCTATTCTAATAGGGGTTTCTGATGTGATGTCGCCTTTGGCTTGCAACGTTGAATTTAGGCTAATAAAGAAACCATTATCATCTGGTGGTTCATGACTGCTAGTGTCTACAACAGTTTGCTGTAAATGGTTTCTACAGCTTTTCATTTACATTTTTAATACTTTTTATTATTATAGTGTGAACTTATGCTCAGCTATTCTTTTTAATAGTTAACTTTGAACTATTTTTAAATTTGTCAGATCAACAGTCATCAGAGCTCAATAAATATTGGTCAGGACTATGGACCTGTTTCGTCTTGTGTTGCCACTATTTCCTGTTTTGCCTTATTTGGTCTTGTTCCTGTCCTCGTTATTTTGATTAATCCCATGCAGCTGTGTTTACCTGATTACCCTGTGTTTTTAAGTTCCTGTCTATCTTTAATTTGTGGTTTGTCGGGTCTACTTGTTGTCTTCATGTTTTTGCTCAAGGTTTTGTTGTGGATTGTCCCTTGTGTTCATGAATTAAAGACTGTTTAATGTTACTCCGCATCTCCAGCGTGTTCCTGAGGCAGCGTATTGTGACAGAAGACCCAACCAAAACTGTTACCTCCATGTTTACCCCCAGTTTTCTTTTCCCGTATTTTCACTAGTTTTTTGTTTTCGTCTCCACGTATGGATCCCTTCGACCCCTTCTCCCGTACTGAATTCCTCCTCATGCTAGAGCAGGGGTGTCGATCTCTCGAGGACCAGACCAGACTGTTCCTGCCTTTAGCTAATCGTGTCATCGTCCGAGGATGTTCCAAGTTTCGCCGCCTTTGTGGAGTGGGTACTGGTGGGTAACGGATCTCTTTTTACCGTTGGACCTGAGGATGATCCCGCCAGTCCCACTCTGGACACCATCTCCCTGTTGCGCGACCGAGAAGCCATCAGTGCACGAAGCGACAGAGCCAAGGATCGCCAAGGAGCCGGAGCTGCTAGTGAAGTCAGTCCAGGTGTGTGACCCGGCAACAACCCCCCCCCGACAAGGGAGAAAGCCTTGGCCAGTGATATCGCGGAGGGGAGCTCCGCTCACTGCAACATGGCTGAGGGTGTGAGCTGGTTGAGGTTCTGGGACTGTTTGAGGCTTAGGGGGTATTAGACTGGGATAATTATGCTGACCTACCCCCTCTCCTCCCACCTTCATCGGAATTGACTGAAACTGCCTTACCTGAGTTCAGCCCTGAGGAGGCTTACAACAGCCTACCCTCCCACCTGCTCCTATCTCCTCCTCCGCTGTCGTCTGGCAGCCCCTCCGCTCACCCTCAGTCCTCCATCTGTGCGGTGGGCTTGCCGCCGGTCTGCCAGTCTCCATCGGTGTTACGGCTGGAGGATCCCTTGTCTCTGCCTCCAGCCTCAGAGTCCAGGACTCCGCCTCGGCCCGTCGACCCAGCGGCTCCACAATGGCTCCTAGCTCCCTCCCCTCCACCGTGACCCGGCAGTCCACTGGCTCCACCAGGCTCCCTCGTCCCTCCGGCTCTGCCTTAGGCTGCTGTCGTCCATCCTACGCCTCGGGACTCCACGCGTCCCTCCGTCACTCTGGCTCTGTCAGGCTCCTCCATCCCTCCGGCTCCACCTTGGTCCTTTGTCTCCCAACCTTGGGCTCCTCCGCCACTGTTGGTCAGCCCCTTCTCCTCCATGGCTCCTTCCTCTGTCGGCTCCACCGTGGGTCATCATCATGGCTTTGGCCTGGGTCTCACCTGGCTCCTCCTGCTCCAAGTCCCTCTTGTCTTTTTCTGGGCTGCCCTGGTCCCTCCTGTCGTTTCCCTGGCTCCTCCCTCCATTGTCTCCACCCAGGACTCTGTTCGTCATCCTCCTCCTGGATGTCCGTCCTCCTCCCGAGTCTCCTCCCAAGTTTCCATCTATGCCTGCTGTTGTTGTTGACGGTGTGAGGACTTGCCTTCCGGGAGGGGGTGATATGTCAGGACTATGGACCTGTTTTGTCTTGTGTTGCCACTGTTTCATTTCCTGTTTTGCCTTATTTGGTCTTGTTCCTGTCCTCGTTTAGTTTGCTTAATTCCATGCACCTGTGTTTACCTGATTACCCCGTGTATTTAAGTTCCTGTCTGTTAATTTGTGGTTTGTCGGGTCTACTTGTTGTCTTCATGTGATTGCTCAAGCATTTGTTGTGGATTATCCCGTGTTCATGAATTAAAGACTGTTTAATGTTACTCTGTGTCTCCAGCGTGTTCCTGAGGCAGCGTATTGTGACAAACACTCACTAAAAACTCCCACAAATCATGTTTTTTATGCTATTTTAAGTCTTGTTTCGATGTTCAAAGTGGTTATATCTCAGTGTGTGAATTGTTCTCACTTTCTTAAATTAGTCTTCAAATTAACGCCATTATATTGTTAATTCAGACTGATTCACGACTGCACAAAAACACAAGAGGCGGGATTTATCGCATGAACCAATCACAGCCGATCATAACCAGTCATATCCAATCGTATCACAATGTACGTATCACGTAACTTTCCCCAGTTCATTCTCATTTACCCCCCAACAAACCAAATATAATGCACAGAATTCTTTCTCCATTTCTTTCAACAACATATTGACTGAAGTAAATTCAGATATTTTTTCCAGTGCAATAATATTCAATATTATTTGTATGTCTTTCCATGAGCACTTAGACTAGAGTATTTGCAATCAAGGTGGAGAAACATTATCTTATTTGTACTTTAAACTACTTGTTTAGTGGGCTCTTGAAAACATATTGATTGATACAGAAAGATTCAATTCAGTATTCTAATAGAGAATGAGAGCTTTGAAGGGCTTTATAATTTAAGCAGTTCTCTAGCACTTTCCCCGTCTCTTCTGTGCTTAAATATCCCCTGATATATACCCCATGGATTCCTCCATTTTCTCTACTCTTTTTTTTTTTTTTTATCTGTATGATGTTTGCACAAATGATTTTCGCCCCCACTTCAGCCTACATATATAAGAATCTCATCCACTTTCCCACATTGAGTCATCTTAGATTTCAGAGCTGGACGGAACTGTTATTTTAATTGATATGTAGGCGTTGTTTCTCTCTTTTTTTCTTTTATGTTTCCCATCAAACCTGTCAACCAGACTTTTTTTTTAATGGAAACAAATGACCGCTTATTCCTTTCATGACTGTTTAAGTTTTGTGAATTATGGAAAGGCCACTGGTTGGCGTTTGTCCGTGTCCAGAGGAATGAACTTGTGAAGTGTGTGCCTCTGACTGAGCTGACCTCTTTCCTTTTAATGAATGCACCACATCTGTTAGAGCAGAAGCTGAATTTTCATAGGCTTAAAGCACTGTCAGGTCAGGCTTCAGCAGTCATTGAGTCAAGTTGATGATTATGTAATTATAAATGTGTAGGGACTGATAGTCATGTGATTTCTGAATGTCACTGGAAATGTTGTGTGCTCTAGTGCACCACATTATGCATGGAATGGTCTGGTTAAATACTCTACACTAGGGCTGGGCGATATGGCAAAAAATGTAAATCTCGTTTTTTTTGATCAATTCTCGATTTTCAAACTTTTTCTTTATTAACCCTCTATGTAAAGAAAATTCTAATCCAAGTCTACCACAAATGAAGTTGTCAACATCAGTGTTGGGCATGTTATAGTTACTAGTTACTTCTCACAAATAGTAGTTATTAACATCGTTAGTTACATAACTAGTTACTGAGTTAGTTATGTCATTATAAAAGCTTAATGGCACAGCATCAGTCAGTCAAGCATTATAATATGAAATTATGATAATTTAGCATTAAACTTTAGTAATTACAACTTTAGTTATTAGAATAACCATGTATGAATGCATATTTGTCCTGTTGACTGTGGTGGTGCTTAAGATATTGTTTGTAATTTGGTGTTTCTATAAAAAAGGGGAAAAAGATAAAAATAATACTGATAACAAAACTACTACGAATTCTACTACTAATAACGATATAAAGCAGCTGGGTTCATGAATATTAATCACATTGTCTGCGTTCGCTTAAACTGATTTGCTGAAATAAAAGCAGGGATGATAATAGGTTAGCGCCAGCCAATGAAATTGCCGTTTGCGCATTAGTTCCGCCTTTTACTGGAGAAACCGGCAGTTCTTAAAAGCTGAAGAATTCCAAAGGAATGTTGTTTTGACAGGAAAATACAGGAAAGAATATCGTTTACATGTAGCCAGTCAATTCTTCATGATAGATAAGACTCTCTTGCTCTGTATCTTTCTTTGTGTGTGTGTGAGACAAAGCGACAGCTAGTTGTGTGCCTTAACACTAGAGTTTACGGTTCGTCAAATACAGGTACGCTGCACATCCATTCAGATCCATCCATTACAGTAGCGCCATATTTTATTGTCAGTAACGGTAACAGCGTTGTAACGGGGGAAACAGTAATTCGTATGATTACTGGTTACTGACAAAAATAAC
>JAHKKF010531932.1:20025-30733 GCA_019740295.1 Labeo calbasu | reverse complement strand
AATTTTTTTGGAGAAAAAGTCAAGGTAATGATGCAAACATGAAATATCAGACATACCGTAGTAGTTCACAGGTTTTTTTATTCATTACATTGCTTTTCCATAGTTTTTTCTATGTAAACATGGATGTAATGCGACGCTCAAGTAAAAATAAGTTTTTTTACTTGAGCATCTCCTTGCATGTTTTTTCTATTCCACTGCCCGCATCGCATCTTTGTCAACACAAAAGCGCATTCTGTGTGAATGGCTCCTAGCGATATGAGCGTCACGTGTGAGTTGTTAATCTTGTGTGCCGACATTCGGTTGGATTTTTCTTTTCTCTTGTTATCATTGGCATATTGTCAAAGTGTCCAAATCTAACGTTTAGTAATATTTCAATTCAAAATTGCCATTCCTTGATTCTAAAAAATAAAATTGTGGCAAAACATTAAATTCAAATCAGAAAAATTGCCCAGTCCTACTCTACACTGATATTTGTATTCCAGCCTTGGGGCCCTTTTGTCAACCGGTAGAGATTTTGGACTATAGTCTTTATCGTTACACGCTCACGTGACGTTGCTGTGTTACATGGTCACGAAAACTAATTGTTTACATGTTTTTTTAAGCATTGCGGTTTAAAAACAAGTGATTTTAAGCCATTAAAGTGCAATCAGCAGTGAAAGAGAATCTATATGCGCAATGTAAAGATGGTGCTCATAGAGCGTGGAGGTTATTTTTGTCACTTTATAGGCCTTAAATGGTAAAATACACAGTTGTATATGTGTCAAAATGCCTGTCTTTGTAAGTGAACACAGTAATTTAGGTTTTAAATGAAAAGCAAATAGCAGAAAATACATGTGTAACAGTACATTGGATTCAGGCAGCTCTTAGAGTGACAGCAGTCTGATATTCCTGCTCTGTCATTCATTTTAGTCAAGCAACAAAAGAGAGAAAATCTTGCACGGCACTTGACTAAATCACTTTTATGGTACTATTTTTAGGAAAGGTTTAGGCAGTATAGAGTGTATTCTGTTCAGTATTTATTCTATTTGGAACACAGCCCATGTTTCCAAAAGGTAATTCATTGGTCACACACATACAGTATCTGTATTGTTTACACGCTGTTGCTTTATCTCTAATTGTTTGAATAATAGGCTACCACCGCTGCTCTTTTGTCACAAAAATGCAATATCATACATTTTTAATCAAGTGTATTTAATCTCAATCACAGACAGCTTCCATTGGGCCACTTGCAGCAGATGGATGTTTTTAGATCACGGGTTTATTTATTCAGAAATGACATTTAGCGTTTGACCTACAAGACCACTGTAATGTTTAACAGTTATTACAGGCTTTACAACTTCAGTGTAGCTTTTCTCCCAATCATTATCATGTCAATCTTCTTCTCATTCTCTCTCTTACATTTGACCAGGCCACTGGAAATGTGATTTGCAAGGAATAAAGGAACTCTACTGAACTCCTTTGTTCAATCTGGTGAAGTGAATTGTGCAAATTAAGTCATTTGAATAATTCTTAGTGCCTTTGATGGCTATGAAATGGCTTTTTAAAGTTGAGAATGTCTCTTCTGCAGTACATTTTACTGTTCAAAGGCCTCAGAAAGTATCTGGAAACTTCATGGACTTGTTTTTAGCTTTAACTTATCAATTATGTGTAACTAAAATGTTGTCAAGGGGATTTTATGGATTTATAATTTGTTATATTATCAGATAACTGGTTAGATCATTTGCTACAAAAAGACATCCATGCATTTTTAAATTTCTTTTAAGTATTCAAATACTTCCATCCAAGTCTCTAAAGGTTAAAGCAATTGAGGTCAGAGTTGTGTGAACCAGGCAATTTAGTTAGAGAGTTTGATCAAGCACCTTCTCTAAGAGGCATAAATAAGAAATAAATAGCAGTAAAAACCTCTGAGTTTATCAGCTCCGTGCGGCTTGTGGAGGATTTGAAACTGCAAGCTATTTGATGTGTCATTCTAAAACCTCACAGTTCGGATCAAAATCAATCAGTGTCAAATGCATTTTTTAACATTTTCAGACATTCTGCTTTAGAAATTTAATTCGACAACATTTAGCAGATGCTCCCATCCGCAATGACAAAAGCGTTTTCGCATCACATATGAGACCGTTGTGATCAACAGATGGCGAGCATGTAATTTGGAGTGATATCTGCTTTGGAAGTGCTTCCTGTACAACAACAAACAAGTGATATAATAAATCTAATACAGATACAATACAACCAAGCCAAGAATAAGCCAAGCAAAACTTTTTTTTTTTTTTTTTTTTTTTTGAAGTGTATCAGCATTATTATGAAAGCCTGTTTCCCCAACTGAATAAAAAAAAAGGTCATTGCAACTTTTTAATCTCTCTGAATTCTGACTTTTTTCTCAGAAATGCAGAATAAAAACTCACAATTCGGACTTTTTGTTTGTATGTCGCAATTTTGAGTTTATATCTTGCAATTCTGACTTTTTTCTCACAATTGCAAGTTAATATCTTGCGATTCTAACTTTTTTCTCACAATTCTGACTTTTTTTTTTCCAGAATTGTGTGATATAAACTCACAATTGCGAGAAATAAAGTGGGAATTTGGAAATAAAAACTCACAGTTCTGACTTTTTTCTCGTAAATGCGAGTTTGAATCTCGCAATTTTGACTTTTTTTCTTGCAATTTTGAGTTTATATCTTGCAATTCTGACTTTTTTTCTCACAATTCTGACTTTTTTTTTCAGAATTACATGAAATAAATTCACACTTGTGAGAAAAAAAGTCTGAATTGGCAGATAAAAACTCACAGTTCTGACTTTTTTCTCGTAAATGCGAGTTTGAATCTCACAATTTTGACTTTTTTTCCTCACAATTCTGACTTTTTTTTTCAGAATTACGTGATATAAACTCAAAATTGCGAGAAATAATATCAGAATTGCGTGACAACTTGCAACTCTGTCCTTTTTCACAAATGCGAGTTTGTATCTCACATTTCTGACCTTTTTTGTCACAATTTTGTCAGACTTTATATGTTGCGATTCAGACATTTTCCTGCAATTGAGTTTATATCTCGCAATTCTGACATTTTTCTCACAAATGCAAGTTTATATCTCGCAATTCTGACTTTTTCTTCCAAGTTGTGAGTTTATATCTTGCCCTTCTGACTTTATTTCTTACTTTATAATGCGCAGTTGTGAATTTATATCAGGCAATTCTGAGAAAAATAGTCCTAATTGCGAGATGTAAACTCACAATTGCAAGAAAAAAAGTCAGAACTGTGAGATAAAAAGTCGCAATTAGCTTTTTTATTTTTTGATTATTGGCAGAAATGGGCTTCCATATTTTTTAAATTATATATATATGTATGTATGTATGTATGTGTATATATATATATATATATATATATATATATATATATGTATATGTATGTATGTGTGTGTGTGTGTGTGTGTATAATAAATATACAAAATATACTAATAAATATACTTTTTTTTTTTTTAATAAATGAGTTCTAAAAACTCAATTAGACCTGATAGAAATTGTGAATGGTTATGAAATCATTTTTACAATGCAGCAGATGGGCACTGTTTTATTAGCCTTGAGCATTAATACAAGTCAATTATAGGCCTGAGCATTTTTATGCAAGACTCTTGTCTGCTGTAAGCTGGATGTTGTCCAGTTCTGGTGGACAGACTGCTGCATTGTTGATCTGCGGCCCCATCAATCACTGGACAGCTGCAGAGGGAGAGGAAAAGGCCAGCCAATCAGAACAGAGAGCTATTGGGACAACTCCAATAGAAACCTCTGGAGAGCTCTGATTTCTAGGAGAGCTGCTCCACTGTCACTCTTATCTGACAGACACACACACACACACAAACTTAGTTTACTTGAAAACTGTTCTGTGAAGACCCACATACAATATACTCCTTGAATCAAAATGCATTAGTATTAGTAAATGTTTTGAATTGCCTATCATATCCCACAGTTCTGTGCGTGGGGTTTTGTGTTAAAGTATACGTGTGTAATTGAGCAGTTGAAATACATTCATTCCATTTGTGCTGATCAATTTTGAAGGTCAAAGTTCTAAACTTTCATTCTGAACACAACAAACGATGCATTTCTTCCTGTTTGTGTTTGTATGAATGTAGGTGAATGGATCAAGTAGTTTCTTGTAACCACAAGTTTACTCAAGTAGTCCTCATTACATCGAGTTCCTCTCCTTATTAAAAAAACACAGCTCAAAGACCCTTGACTGAACAACCCTGAAAACAACAGGGAATTAATTATTTTCAAATATGTGTACCTAATTTGAATCCCATTACACCTCATGGGATTTTAGCTTTTCTGTGGAAGGCAACATTAAGCCCAAAAAAGAACACACCACAGATAATAACTAATACCAGAAGCTGCTGGGCCACAGCAAGCTAATTTTGACTTCAGATTTCTTCAATCAGAAGCACTAAACAGGACACTAAACAAGTTAAACCACTGATGTAACATGGATTATTGTAACAATGTCCTTACTACCTTTCTGGGCCTTGAATGTGGTAAGTGTGTTGCTGTATATGCAGGTTCAGAAAGCGCTCAGATCTCATCAAAAATATCTCAATTTGTGTTCCAAAAAACATTAAAGATTTATGGATTGGAACGACATATGAGTAATTAATGATAGAAATTCATTTTTGGGTGAACTATCCTATACTATTTGGTGAACTAAATCCATGAAAGCTTTCCACTGCACTTTGGAAAAAGGTTTTTTTCTAACTTTATTAAAAGTATGACATCTTTCATGTCAAATTAATATATATATATATATATATATATATATATATATAGTCAACATTTGAAGTGGATCAAAACTTTTAATCAAAATTGTCCTAAAACTAAAACAATACCTGTTCTTGTTTTAGGACAACTTTGATACACATTTTTAATCGAAATGTTGACTTATATGCTTTTTAAAATTTCTAGTTAAAACAGCAGAATAAGGACAAGTAGAATAAGAATAAGTTACCAATCAAATGAAATCAGTATTAACAAACTTAATTTGTGCTACAGAGGAGGCACAGAAGAACACAGAAGTGGCTTGTAGGTGTATTTTCATATTTTTAATGAGGCTCAGTGGTGGTATGCGTGCAATCAAATTAATAAATTAATGTTGAGGTTAATGTTTTAAATCTAAAATTTTGAATATAGATACATTAAATGATTTAGATAACTGAAAAAGTTTTAAAAATGAAACAAAAACTGCCAGTAGGTGACGGCAAGTCACTGATTTAATTACTGAATCATATCATTCATTTGATTCGTTCGAACGGCTGATTCATTCAGGAATAAAGCAAGTGACTCTCTTTATGAATGAGTAATTGATTTATTGACTCAGTAGATTTGTTTAAAAAACGCAGATTCATTCATAAACGAAACACTACTGCTTACATGGAGATGTCCAGCGGCTCAGTTGTGACTTGTTTCAAACTATTTTTGACGATGAAATAGAGCAAAATCAGGTAATAGTGTTATAGTCAGACAATGTAAGTCACTTAATATTAACTACTTTATTTAACTATTGTATTAAATCAATATTTCATTTACAAACTTCCTTCAAAATTATTAAAAGCTGTCACTCATCTTAGTTCATCGAAATCTCACAAAGTTCAATTATAATCAACAAAGCTCTCTACACTGCACAATGAATCTCTTATTTACGCTCTCTCTACACTTTTATGAAAGGACTCGTCAGATATGTCTGTGATACATTACTCAACATTGTAAAAACATGTAGAAACCTTTGAAGCTCCCCTCACTGGAAACACAAATACGCTGATCAGGTCAGTCGCACACTGGTGCTCCTAAATATTTTTTCATAGTCGCACGCAGTAGTTTTCAGTCGCAAATGCGACTGAAATGGTCGCACTATAGAGCCTCGAAGCCATGGAAAGGTGGATAAATGAACAATGAATGAGACCAGAGGCAAATTATGAATTATGCATTCTTAAACTCTGTAATGTGTTGTCTTTCAAGGTTCAGTATCCTTGAGTGTTTTAAAAAGTGATCAGAACAGATGGTTTGATTCAGACTTAAGTATGTCTATAATTCAACATGAACACGTTGTGTGGGATACAACAATCCGTATTTGAGAAGAAGCTTTGTGTAATGTTTGAGAAACATTACTTTTGTAGTGAAGTTAATTGTTTCTTTGTTGCCTGATACTCAAGCAATGTCAAGGATTTTAATTAGAATTTGGTTTTATTACTAGTCGGCCTCACATCATATTTCACATTTTCTCTCTCCTTGAAGTGTAATTAGGGCTATTATGTACACAGCAATTATTTTCATGAAATTTTGAAGATGTGAATTTTGAAGAGGAAAATGGGTCTCCGGTTCAATTAATCCATTGCTAATAGCCTTCAGAATGAGTAAGAAAGAGCTAATACGCCACAAACCCATTAGCAACACCCCGGCCAATGGCGTTGTGTTTCTGCCCTAATGAAACATTAGGTACTCGTATGATCCTGCGCTCGTGTGTGCATGTGCACATTATGCCGGTGAACTTTCATGCCGGTGTTTGTTTAATGTTGTAGCTGTAATTAGAGTCCGACGGCTGACACTCGAACAAAGCGGCAACCTTTTAGCGCTCCACATGTTGGTGAGTTAGCTTCACCAGCCTCAGGCTCCCATTAACCCGAGCGAGCCCTGCTCCTTGGGAACGCCATCCCATAATATACCATCTCAAGCCTGGGTCAGAATGAAGAGGCTTGCTGGAAAATAGAGTTTGGCCTTAATTACTCTCAACCTGAACTGTGTGTGAATGGATGTGGGGTTTTAATATGTTGTGGAGATGTGGCGCAGCTGCGTTTGGAGGGTCCATTGTTATTGTCCAACCACCTGTTTATTGCTTTTGTTGAACCTTACATTTTCCAGAGGATAAAATGAACTCTGCAGGAGTCTATTGTTCTTCTGATGATGTTTCAGATAGTATTTCTCTGCATGATTTCATTTCAATAATTTAATATATGGTATATTTTCAGTTTTTACTTTTTAAAAGTCTTCTTTAAAGTGAAAGTTCACTCAAAAATGAAAATTACTCTATTATTTACTCACCCTCAATCCATTCTAGGTGTATCATATTAAACAATGTCTGGCTCTTGCAAGCTTTATGAAGGCAGTGAATGGGTGTTGAGATATTGAAGTCCAATAAAGTGCACCCATCCATTATAAAAAGTACTCCACATGGATCCACACAGGACTTCTGAAGTGAATCGATGTTTTTTGTAAGAAAAATATCCACATTTATAACTTTATAAACCGCAATCTCTAGCTTCCGCTAACTGTCTTATGCGTGTTTGTGATATTGTAATAAAGTGATATTGTAACAGAAATGTATTTATTTGTGACTAGTTTTGTTTATTAGATCAAATTTTGTTTTAATATTTGATTTAAATATACATATATTCATTTAATTATAGATATATTTTAATATTTGAACACACTAATATGCTGATTTGGTGCTTGAGAAGGCTCAGTAGTATTTCTTTTTCATAGTTGAAAACACTGTGATACAATTTTTTTTATAGAATTCTTTGATGAATAATAATAAAAAAAAAACTAGTAAAATGATGTGTCGATTAATTAATCTCGCAAAATAAATTTGACTGTGAAAATACCCACAAAAGGTTATTTAAAGCTATTTTTGTGTTAAATGAGAAAGTACCAAGTAAATATTACAAATTGTAGCTTTAGGAAGAAATAATTTATTTGATTCAACATAAAATTTATTACACATAAACATTTAGGCTGCAACGTCTAATGTAAACTATGGAACATAAAAGAAGATCATTTGAAAAACATTTCAGTATTTTTTGTTCATATAATGAAAGTCATGACCAAAACAGCTTTGTTACCAACAGTCTTCAAAATACTTTCTTTTATGTTCCACAAAAGAAAGGTTTGAAACAATATGAGGGTGAGTAATGATGACAGAATTTAATTTTAGTTTTTATTATTATTTTTATCATCATTATTATTAATATATTTTATTTATTTATTTATTTTTAATTAAATTATACTCTAAATAACAAACTTAACCTCATTCACTCATTCGATTTGATTCGTTCAAATGGCTGATTCATTCAGGAATTAAGTAAACAGCTCACTTTATGAATCAGCCTTTGAATCATTGATTCACACGATTCGTTCAAAACGTGACCATTAAGCTTGTGATAAAATTAGCACTAGTGTCATATTGCTCTTGCTTGCTGATATATATATATATATATATATATAAATATGAGACAAAACACGTACAGGGGCAATTTTTTTGTACTAATATCTTGAATTTTAGGGCATAACTGCATTTATGGAGTTGTTCCTCTGCATCATATTTGTCAACAGTCAACTGTATGAAATATAAGATGATGTTCAGGTCTGGGGGCGGGGCCAGCAAATTAACTGCGTTAAAATATTTTAATCACGTTATTTTTTCATAACTAATTAATTAATGTATTAAACTGACAGCCCTATAAAAAACACAATTATTTATTTGAAATAGAAATCTTCTGTAACATTTTAACCCTCTATGGGACATTTAAAATACAATATTACAATATTAATAATATTAATTATTTATTTTTAAATTTTTTATTTATTTTTTGCTTTTATAAAAACAATAACCCAAAGGCCAAAAAATCTGAGCGTTCATCATAATGACAAAGTCCTTTTATGGGATACATATTTTGTGTAGCTGACACTATTGTTTAGCACTGGAAGAGAGTATTATAGCCTTATAATATTATGTGTTGCACATTTTTTGGAAGACAGAGAGACAAATACTTATTTTAGAAGGTAAAGATAATAGTGATAGGAGTGCGTCAGAAAATGAAGTTGTAGTAATAAAAGAAGTTGTTAAAGAGCAAGGTCAATAGAAGCAATGAGGGTGAGGGCAGTGATGAAGAATAGGTTGTTGTGGAAGTGAGGCATTTGGGTACATTATCGTCCACCAGTTCAAGATCATACAACAGCCAGAGGTCAGGAAAAATTCCAATGTCTAGTGCCATTATTATTCTGACAGGCAGGGATGCTCTAATGATGATTACACAAGTCAAAATCTATTTGTGTGCTGTGGAATATGTGGAGTACACTGAAAAAAAAAAAAAAAATCTTGTTGATTTTCACTTGCGCTGCTATGACTGATTTGAAATTCCAAGATGAAACACAAAGTTAAAGTAGTTTTAATGCTTTTGAAACACTAAGACATGGTTTCCAGGCAGTGAAATTGCATCTGAATTTGTCAGGTTTTAGACATTTTCACATGCAAGTTCCAAATCAAAGATAGCAGCACAAGAAAAAATTGTATGTAGATATAGATTAGTGCTGTCAAACCGATTAATCATGATTAATCACATCCAAAATAAAAGTTTGTGTTTACATAACACAGTGGCATGCGAAAGTTTGGGAACCCCTTGCAGAATCTGTAAAAATATGAATAATTTTAACAAAATAAGAGAGATCATACAAAATGCATGTTGTTTTTTTATTTAGTACTGTCCTGAGTGAGATATTTTACCTAAAAGATGTTTACATATAGTCCACAAGACAAAAAAATATCTGAAATGATTAAATAACTCCCTTCAAAAGTTTGGGAACCCTTGGTTGTTCATGAGTCCCTTGTTTGTTCTAAACAGTTAAACAGAGCACTGTTCTGCACTCAAACACAACTATTAAAAAAACGTTTAAACATTCACTGATGTTCCGGAAGGAAACAGGATGCATTAAGGGGGTGAAAACTTTTGGAATTTAAAGATCAAGGTAAATTGTACTTAATTTGTCTTCAGGGAAATATGCAAGTATCTTCTGTTTCTTCCAAAGAGCAGTACTAAATGGATGATATTCCAACAAATTAAGAAAAATCTGGACATCTTCATCCTGTTCAAAAGTTTTCACCCCTCAGCTCTTAATGCATCATGTTTCCTTCTGGAGCATCAGTGAATGTTTGAAACTTTTTTAAGAGTTGTGTTTGAGTTCTCAAAATCATACAGTCACCGCTGGAAAGGGTTCAAACTTGCAAAGATGCTGGAAAACTGACGAATCTGCAGGACCTGGAGGATTTTTCTAAAGAACAGTGCTCAGTTTAACTGTTCAGAACAAACAAGGGACTCATGAACAACTATCACAAAACAAAAAAACAGTTCATCCAGGCAACCACACACAGTATTAAGAAACAAGGGTTCCCAAACATTTGATGTATGTATATCTAAACATCTTTTATGTAAAATATCTTACTCAGGACAGTACTAAATAAAAAATAACATGCATTTTGTATGATCTCTCTTATGTTGTTAAAATTATTCACGTTTTCACAGATTCTGCAAGGGGTTCCCACACTTTCGCATGCCACTGTATGTGTGTATACACAGTACACTTACACATACATTATGTGAACACACTTTTATGTTGGATGCGATTATTTGCAATTAATCACGATTAATCGATTTGACAGCACTACTATAGCTATATAAATGTAGATATATATCTATGTATGTAGGTATAGACCAATTATTTGTTTGCGCAGCATGGTCGCAGAAAACCCCGGAGAGATAGCCTTTATGGCTAGAGAATTACAAGGATATGGCACAAAATACTTAGATTTAAAAAGAGTATAGATTATGTTGATTAGATGTCATTTTCAAAATGTTATTCGCATATTACAAGAGCTTGTCACCCAGCGATAA
>JAHKKF010531932.1:0-19975 GCA_019740295.1 Labeo calbasu | reverse complement strand
GTTTTATTTTATTTTATTTTATTTTATTTTATTTTATTTTATTTTTTATTTTTTTTTTATTTTTTTTATTTATTTTTTTTCTTTTCTTTTCTTTTGTTATTTATTTTATTTTATTTTATTATTCACCGTTTTAACGTAGAAAATCCAACAACATGTACACAAATAGTACACATAAGTATCTTATTTAGAAAAACAGCAATAAATATATTTTTTAGGTTTTTATTTCCTTTATTTGTGGTGTTTTTTTTTCCTTTATTAGTTCTCTTTATATAGATTGATGATTTTGACACAGCATATTTATTTTATTGTATTATTTTTATTTTATATTATTTTATTATTCAGCAGTTTAATAGAGAAAATCCAGCAATCTGTACATAAACAGTACACATAAGTATCTTATTTAGATAAACAACAATAGATATTATTTAGACTATTTCCTTTCTTTATGTAAATGAATGATGATTGTGACCATTTATTTTATTGTATTTTATTTGTTTTATTTTATTATTCACTGTTTTAAAAACAGAAATACTTTGTTTTTTTTGTTTGTTTGTTTTGTTTTTTTGTGGTGTTGTTTTTATTATTAGTTCTCTTTATATAGATTGATAATGATTTTGACACAACATATTTATTTTATTGTATTATTTTTATTGTATAATATTTTATTATTCACCAATTTAATAGAGACAATCCAACAATTTGTACACAAACAGTAGACATAAGTATCTTTAGAAAAAAACAATAAATATTATTTAGCTTTTATTTTCTCTCTTTATAAAAATGAATGATGATCATGACTGTTTAATTCAGTTAAGTTTGTTTTATTTTATTTTTAATTCATCCTTTTACCAGAAAAACTCCAACAACTTTTACATACGCGGTACGCAAAGTATCTTCTTTAGAAAAACAACAACAAATATTATTTATATTTATTAACTAATATAAATCATAGTGGCTTTGCTGACATTATTTAAAATGTATTGCCATATAATGAGGTTGCTGACATTATTTAGAGTGTATTGATGTCTAACGACTTCTCTAAACAACAAAATGAAGAAATAATAATTATGGTGAGAGTATTGATTGCGTTTTCGGTGATTTTCTTCTGCAGATGCACGCTATTGTATTCGGTGACTGATATGTTAATGATTTCGAATTTTACTGAGGGCTCTTCGCACCGTTCCACTGCAAAAAGCAGTAATCTAATTTGTATTTGTAATTTTATTAGGTGTAATCATAAATGCTCGTCAATGTCTAACAGCAGCACAATAGGGAAGGATGAGTGTGCGTTAAAATTAATGCTATTAAGAGAAGCTTGCCTTCAATCAAACGGCCATAAAACTCATCATTATCAGACATGACCCCTCTAGAGACCCATCCGCCTGCTCGCTAAACTGAGTTATGGCTCAAATCACTGCTTTCATATTCTACACAATATTACATGATCGTTCCTGAGAACGCTTCTGAAATGTCTTTCGGTTCTTCTCATCGTCTTCTCCTTCCAAAGCCAATTTCCGCTAGTTCCTGGTCTAAACTACAAAGTTCCAAAAGAGGTTGTTCACAGTTCTGTCTCGGATGCGGCGCGCCATTCTATTTATGACGTACTGACACAAAGTTCAAATGATTTGTAACGGTCGCTTTGTCGCGTACAGACATTTAGGCTGCGTCCGAAAAACTGGAAAATGCTCGGAGGACACATTTCAAGACATAGATAGCCTATCTAGATGCCTCATTCGACCGTTCCAAGCACGTAGACGCGTCCGTTGTCTTGCAACGGTCGTCTTGACGTCATTCACGATAATAATCAATGAATATTCAAAGATGCCACAATGCTGCACATCCAGTGGTTGTAAATTAAATTCCCGAAGAAACGTGATAACCTTTCACAGGTAAGAATGTGTTGGTTTGTGTTTTTAATATTTATTAACTCAATATTACAGGTTTTTGAACTAAAATACCTTTCAAATGCCTTATTACCTAACGGCTTCGTCTTGTTGTATTGTGTTCATTTGGCAAAAGCATCTTCCGAAGTCTACTGAAGATACAGATATTTACACATGCGTATGACAAATGGCAATGCAGATGCATTGGCAACTTGCTCTCCAGTGTTCACAGAAATTCCAATATGGCGGGCGGATTACGTATAGCGATCCGTAGAAACAGGGCAATTAGCTATACATATCTGTGTTTTAAGGTAGGAAGGCATCAAGGAACGTTCAAATCCAAGGTTATTTTCACTTCCTGCCTCCTGAGATACCTTCATCTAGTCGATTTTTGAAGGTAGCATAGATGTATCCTTCGCTGCCTTTGATATCCCACAATCCTGTGCGTTCCGTTTTGTGATGGTTGAGCCAAAAAAAAATAAAGATGGCATCTGAAAGTTGCGTTTGGTGGTCAGTTTGTGTGTAAATGTATATTTCTGACCAACGTTTTGCACATTTGTGACCCTGGGCCACAAAACCAGTCTTAGGTAGCATGGGTATATTTGTAGCAATAGCCAAAAATACATTGTATGGGTCAGACTTGTGCCAAAATCATTAGGATATTAAGTAAAAATATTAGGATATTAAAAAAAATATTTTGTAAATTTCCTACCATAAATATGTCAAAACTTAATATTTGATAAGTAATATGCTATAACTTCATTTGGACAACTTTAAAGGTGATTTTCCCAATATTTAGATTTTTTTTGCACCGTCAGATTCCAGATTTTCAAATAGTTGTATCTCAACCAAATATCGTCCTATCCTATTAAACCATACATCAATGGAAAACTTGTTTATTCAGCTTTCATGTGATGTATAAATTTCTGTTTCGGAAAATTGACCCTATGGACCAATTATCTGTTTGTAAACATTCAGGATGCGCGCAGCATGGTTGCAGAAAACCCGGGAGAAATAGCCTTTACGGCTAGAGAATTACAAGGATACGGCACAAAATACTTCCATTTAAAAAAAGTATAGATTATATTGATTAGATGTCATTTTCAAAATGTTATTCGCATATTACAAGAGCTTGTCACCCAGCGATAAGCACTGTTATTCAACGAAATTGGCGTTAGATAGTGGGATAGTCTTACAGATCCGAAACCGGGATGATGTTTTTATGGGCGGTTCAATTGGCAGGTAAATGGAGCCATGGAATAAAAGAATAAAAAAGGTAAATTTGATTTTATATTTCAAAATCCTGACTTTATTTTCGCAATTCTGAGATTATATCCCACAAATCAAGAGGAAAAACAACTCATCATTCTCTCTTTTCCCCTCGGCTTATATCCCACACTTCTGGCTTTTTTCACCTCAGAATTAACAAACTCATTAGTTTCGTTAAATCGAGTTATAAAGTCCGAATTAGTAGATATAAACTTGCATTTGTGAGGAAAAAAAGTCAGAGTTGTGAGATTAAAAAAAAATGTTCAGTAAAAAGTTAATAGTAATAGGTTTAAGTAATGCTGTAACTGTAGGGCTAATACAGTACATCCCCTATAAACAGCATATGTGAATATTATGTAGACCTATTGTTTAAATCAAATTTATGCTTTAAAAGTAGAGTAATCATAGCAGTTTTCATCCATAGTATGTCTGTTTAAACGTCTGCATTTAGCTTCAAATGGCATCTTTTACTACAATATTGTATAAAAATTATTTGCATTCCGATTTTGACATCAAAAGGCACAAAAAATATTTTTTTTCTCTTATTCCATGGAGTTTACCCATTTACCTCCACTTGCTACCAGTGTTTTTCTGCAACCACTATGCACGCGCAGCTGCAAGTGACGTCACTGTGACGTCTACTTGAAATTGGTCTATTATGACTGGTTTTGTGGTCCAGGGAAATGTTATTTCTAGCGAGAAATCAGTATTATAGTAATTAAATATTTGCTTAGCTATCACCAAAGCTAGTTCTACTTTGTTGTAGATCATTAAACCGTTACACTGCCTTAGAAGCATGTCCGAAATCAGTTTCATGAGGTGCCTTCGTACGCAAATACTGCTGTTAAGTCATTGCCGGATAAGGCTGCGAGGCAACAAGTCAGCTGCCTAGGTTTTCGGATGCAGCCGCAGCCTCAAGTGCTAGCATCCGGTGTAGACACGGTGTTGGAAGAACCATGTGGTTCCGCAGAAAAAACTTTCAGAGTTTTTTCTTGCAAAGACCCACTGTTAGTGTGAACTATTCTAACATTTTAAGATCTAAAGATCTTTTTTCTATTATCCACCTTATTCGATAACACGGAAGTAAGCCTATGGGCGAGGCTTTTGATTCTTTAGCTGCCATAAGGAAATAACCAGAAGAATAACAATGTGCAGTAAATGGTAAAACTGTGTGCACTACAAACCAGTGTGTTCATAATTAAGATAATACATTAAAATAATATAGTAAAAAACATTATTTGCAATATTAAGCAGCAAAATGAGCTGTTTTGTATAGCTAAAAATAGCTGGACCGGATGCCAGACCCTTAAAATTTACAAATGGCCATGCATAAAGCACCTTTTGTACAATGGGAAGGTTCTAAGGATGTAAACGTTGCTTCACGGAACCATAGATGCTAATATAGAACCTCTATTTTTAAGAATGTTCCATTCTGGAATTCCTAAAATGCCCTATGTACACTAACGATGCTTTAACCTCTGACCTCAGCCGAGAAACCCAGCGCTGAGTTGGAGAATCATAGGCTCGGCGCTCCGCGGGATCCCATTCTTGACAATGGAGAACGAACCGAGGGCATAAATCCCCCTCCCAGCTGTGGGCCTGGTCCGATCCCCATGTGAAATTCCTGAGAGGGGTTTGGAGGAGCCTTCAGGGCAGAGAGGGCTGGCAGGGTGCGGGGTTTGTGGGAGTCTGAGGAGCCTCAAGATTTAGGTGGGGACACGGGTACTGCAGGAGGCCGATTTGATGCACATTCTTGACCCCCTCGTGCTTTCGGTGTCTCGTACGTGTAAGCGAGTAGGTTCAGGGAAAGTTGGACCGCGCATCGCCCCCCCCTCGTTTAAAGTCTCATCTAAGTCTCAGCTTGCCTCATGCCAGGTTTGATTCCCAGAGTTTCCATGGATGAGGCTCGGGGAGCGGGGTAATAATGTGCGCCTTTGTGAGGAAGTTCAGACTGAGGAGCGGTGCACGCAGAGTTCAGGACGAGGTCGCGGGCGCTACGCTAGGGCCAGACACACATCTCATATCGGCGACTCGAGAGAGGAGAGGCACTGTCTGTCTGTGAGAGAAAAACAGCATGAATCACTACAGGGAGCGGGAATTGTGGCGAGGGCTGCAGTTTTTTGGTAGGCCCTAGAAATGCTGGAGTTTTCAGTGAGGATTTGTTTACAGAGACAAAAGTATTCTTAGCATCTGTTTGTTTTGATAGTTATCAGAGCTCTCATTGCACAATACTCTGAAACTGCACTGAGCATTTGAAGATGAGCAGGAACGGATGTGGCTTCTCTGGATGGAGAGAAAAAAAGGTTTTCTGTTAGAGCATTATAACATTATAGTATTTCACTTACACTTTTGATCAGTTTATTGAGTCCTTGCTGAATATAAGTATTAATATCTTTAAAACAACAACAATGTATCAAACACAAATCCCTGCTCTAAACTATCATCCTGAAAAATGATCCTTCAGGAATCACTGTAATATGCTAAATCACAGTTCTGGTAATATTCAATACATCTGCTCATGTCATTTGCTTAATTCTCAAGCATTTGTAGCACATTTACAGCACTTGCGTTTTCAGTGAGGATTTGTTTACTGTGACAAAAGTGTTCTTAGCGTCTGTTTGTTTTAATAGTTATCAGAGCTCTCATCGCACAGTACTCTCTAGCACTGAGAATTTAAAGAGGAACAGGAGCGGATGTGGTTTCTCTGGATGGAGAGAAGAAAAAAGAGGTTTTCTGGTTTGATGAAAACCAAATCCTGTACGCTGCTGCTTCAGCAGAATACCAAACGAGGAGAGAGGGGGACAGATGAAACGTTTGCCATGTAGTCTGCCATTCTCTCGCTGCTTCTCGATGTACAGTGAATTTTAGCATAACGACACAAGATGTTTAGAAATCGATTCCTTTAATCAAATAGCAGATTCGTTTGTTCCGTGTTAGTATTAGTCCTCAAATCTGATGCTGATATATAGTCCAACGGCACTGGGATGTTTATGCAGAGGCGAAAAAAAACAACAACTTCTCAACAACTTTCATTTGTGAAATGTAGTGCAGTAAAAAGTACAACATTATGCTTTGGAATGTAGTGAAGTAAAAGTTTTCCAAAGGTAAACACTCTGATAAAGTACAGATAAAAAATACCTCACTACTGTTCACTTCTGTGTTTCTGTTTATATCAGGGGTTTTCAAATATTTTGATCCACTTGTGAGGGATCCTTTCCCAAAATTTAAAGGCAATTCTAGCTTTTTAATGTACAGAGCTGGGTAGTAACTGATCACATGTAAACTGGATTACGTAACCAGATTCCAAAAATTAAAGAGATAGTTCACCCTTTATTCATCTATTCATCAATGCCCAGAAAAGCGGTAAGAACATTGTTAAAATAGTTCATTTGACATCAGTGGTTCAAACATAATGTTATGAAACTATGAGAATACTTTTTGTGTGCAAAGAAAACCAAAAAAGTACTCCTGAGATTTTAAATAAATATTTTAATATTTAAGTATCACATTTGCATGTTCACAATTCTCTGATTTTGGTTAATGGTCACATGACATCCAGGTAAACGAATAAAACATTTCGTGTTTTTTTAGATGTTGTTTTAAAATGACCATTTGATTTGACATTTTTATGATTTAATTTATTAGCTTTTCAGTAAACTCACAATTGTATCAATATGGTACAAGATTATCCTGTTTGAATAAATGTGATAAACGAGTGATCAAAAGTAATCTAAAAGTAGTCTGATTACATTACCTAAAATGTAATGGATTACATTACTAATTTTTGTCATGTAATTTGGACTACAATTTGTAAGTAATCTACCCAGCTCTGTTCATGTATAAAGACCACATATTTCATATTTCGCATATTCGTGGTTCTTTAACATTGGTTAATGGACAAATTACATGCAGGTTAATAAATAAAACATTTAAGGGTTTTTTTTTGTACTTTTTATTGTTTTTTATTGTAAAATTCTTTATTAATTTTACAATTTCAATTATATTTTAAAATTATTTAATGAATTAAATCAACTTTTCATCAATTCACAAACCCAAATTTTTAGAAACCTTGGAATAATTGTATAAAATAAAGGAAAAATATTTAAACAAATGATTAAATTATTATCTGGAACACTAACTTTGTATTAAGTTGGCAGCGTATATTTTTTGTTCAATATTGTAGAGAAACAAAACTCAATTTTCAAGTCAATTTCAATTCAATTTATTTGTGTATTACATTAAGTAAGCAGCAAATATTCTGATTTGGTTAAACCTTTCCTATTATTGTCAATTTTGAAAATAGCTGTGCTGCTTAATATTTGTTTAAAATAAATATTTTTTGTAAGATTTTGAGGAATAGAAAGTTCGACAGTTTGATAAAACAGCTCAAATCTTTAAGTTAAAATAGCATGTCTACATCATTAAATGTGTTTTTATATCACTTTTGCATTTGTTAACACTATTGGTTAGGTTTAGGGTCGGGTTTGGTGTAGGGAATATTCCTAACACGATAGATACTGACACTCCCCAGATTGTCTTCCCGAGAAGTTGAATTCTGAACAGCCGCAATACATAACTCAAGCAATGCAATAAAAACGCAGCAATACGAATTATGACTTTCTTTAAAAGCGAGAAGAAAAATCATACTGACCCCAATGTTTTGAACTTTGGGTTCGGTAGTGTATATCATTCTCAAGCAATATTACTCTTACATTGTGTCTGTGGCTTTCAGTTTGCAGCCAAATCACTGACATTAACAGCACATTTGCCTAATTCTTATGCATTTGTAGCACATTATACAACAGACTCCAGCAAGTCTTCAATGCAAATGGTGCTCCTCAGAAAACCCTTTGATTGTGAAGCCTTTCTGGATGACAAGGCCACATTTCGATGACACAGGCTCGTGAAGAGGAGGAATGTGCATCTCGGCCGCGCTAGCAGGCAAGCGATCCCGCCTCAGCCCCACCGAGGGGGCGTCTCTGGTCACTGTCCATTAGCTCTGACTGGTACTGCCCGCACAATGGGCGCACTTTGTCCAGGCCTGTCAGGGATGCACTGCGGTAGGCATGAGGGGGTGGTTCGGGAACCTTTGATCCGCAGCAGCTCACTCGCTGGGGTGTGCCGTGTTGGAAAACCGATCCTCTGATATTTCTGTCTCTGTGCATCACTGTGATCCAAACTACAGAGCGAGAGGAGGGGGGAGGTCGACAGAGAAAAAAATGCAAAAAATCTGCAAATTATTAAAAGTTCTGCCTTGGACTAGCTCAAGAGGGAAGAAAAGACATTTTTCCACCCTCTTTTTGTGTTGTATGTCTTAATTAGATAAAAAAAGAGGGGGAGTGAGATAAAAGAGATAAAAGACGCTCTTGTGAGCATGTGTATCTGTAATGTTTAGATAGATCTGACCCCGAGTCTGACTGTCTCAGACAGTATTGTTGAAAAGCAATGGGTTATGGCCTCTACATGTTCTTATGTATCAGATGTACATGTTTGAACTCTCTCGTATGAGTGTGTGTGTGAGACGAGGGTAACCACTTGAAAGTGCTCACTGAAGTGTGATGACACGGAGACATGCTGATCAGCGCGCCCGTGAAACGGAGAATGGGAGTCGCGTCTGTGTGTGAGTTAAAAGGCATAGTTCAAGCAAAAATGAAAATTGGGTCATCGTTTACTCACCCACGTGTTGTTCCAAACCAGTTTGACTTACTTTCTTTTGTGGAAAATGAAAAAGATATTTTGAAAAATGCTTACGGTGAAAGTCAAAGGGGTCGTGTGTTTTGGACCCCGTTGACTTTCACTGAGCGGGCGAAAAAAGTTGCAACGTTTTTCAAAAGAAGAAAGAAAGTCATACAGTTTTAGAACGACTTAAACGTTTTTTTCATTTTCGACCTTGAGAAAAAAATCTATTCCAGTAGCTCCTTTTATTAGTCTTTGAGAAACTCAAGCTGTTCCTGGACTGTATTTAATTCTGTTGTGTTTTCATCCAGTATTTCTAACTGTTATCTTTTTCTTTCTTTCTCTTCGTATCTGTCCTCTCCTCAGATAAGATGGTTTCTTCCGCTCATTTGTAGACGGTCTCTTCGAATTCCTCTCGATAACAATTGCTTCTCGGGTCAAATTATAACTCTTGGTGCGGCCCTTTAGACATCTATTACTTCCATTTAAATATTTAAGCAACAAAGTTTTACAAGCTCTCCCTTGGGTGCATTTAAGAGGGCCGATACTGCCTGCTCACTGTCCCATGATGAGATGAATGGCGTGGTGGTGGAGTCATCCCAGATCAGGTAACTGGCCAAATTATGGCAGACACTAAGAAGCGCTTCTCACAATGACCTACAGAAAACAGTAGACAAAAGACTCTATTCTAGAGCTGGACAATGAAGGAGGTCAGGGAAGACACCTGAGACAAGCGTCGGTCCATAGGACGGAGTATGACATCGTGAGGTGTACTCTTCAGATGTACACAAATACATTATGGTACGCATGTGAACACAAGATGTGCGCACACTAATAGATTGAAAGATTGGCGATCTGACCAATCATAATGCCAAATTCGCCATTTTGTCTGACAAACAAATCGGACAGGAGAGTAGATTAACTTTGGTGGACTTAAACTTGAAAAATTGTGTGTATTGACGTCTTTCCACGGTTGAAATAAAATACTTTCTGATGTTCATTCATGTTTATTTTGTGCTTTAGGTAAATAAGAATAGACGATCGGTTCATGTGTCGATTGATCTAATAAGGCAATATGGTGATCTGTTTGTGGACAGATTACATCTGTTTAATAATATACAGTGTTGTTATACAGTATATACTGTATATGGATGCTGCACTTCGTTTAAATGTTTGGGGTCAGTAAAAATTAAAAATAGGCCTATATACTTTTATTCAGAAAAGACACCTTAAATTCTTCAAAAGTGAGAGTAAAGGCATTGTTGCCAAATGTAACAGTTGTTACAATGTCTTGAAAAGATTCTATTTCAAATAAGTGATTTTGAACTTTCTATTAAATCCTGTAAAAACCAACCTGATCTCATGACAAAAACGTACCTGTGGAAACTTTTTTGCAAGACGTGAAATACATACCACCGTGTACGTTTTCTGACGTATCTGATGTGAAATGTCCACTGAGTGGTGCTAAAAGAGTTTTTTTTTTTTCCCGGAACAGATTAACGTGCATTAACGTGTTATATGTGACGGTGGTTTTGAACGTGTCACCACAGTTCTGACTTGAAATGTCCAGTGGCGCTATAACTCTAATGCTTCGTGAAGTTTTAAAATAACGTACCATCTGCACTACACCTAAACCTACCCGATTGTATGAACAAAAGCAAATGTGACTGAAATGCATTGAAAAAATGCAATCGCAAGCATGCCGTTTTAGCTTGTTTTTCTATTTCTCATCTTTCAGCTCTTTCATCGTGAGTCATGTTTTTCACGGGATTCGTACCCAAGGATTCCGCATCCTAAGTCAATTCTATCATCCTAAGCCAATTCCCTGCCGGCTGAGCTACCAAGCAAGCTTGTTACACCGGAAAGCAAAACATTTTGAGCAGTAATCCTAACTGTGTACGAAAAACGATTACAAATGCTCGTTGTTTTACCGCTTCTACTGTTTATTTCTGTTGGAAACGGCAGTGATATGTACTTATTGGTACGTATTTTGCGTCTTGCGAGTTCCCACAGTATCACGGTTTCCACAAAAATATTAATCAACTGTTTTCAACATTGATAATAATAAGAAATGTTTCTTGAGCACCTATACATTAGCAAAGTAACTTATAATACTTTTTTTCTGGTTCCTCCTGGTTTCCAGTTTTGAGAAAGCCACCGTCAATTTTCACGTGCTCACTGGGGTTTTTAAAAAAAATGAAATTCTGTAAAACGGAAAAACTGTAATTGCTTTATAGTTCTGTAACATATATAAAATGGAGTAAATCCACAAAATATGCAGTTCAGTTTTTGCATTGCTGTCTTAATGAGGCACCTAGCCTTGAGTCAGGCGTGTGTCCCCGTGAGAGGCCTCCTCAGCCCCGTGTCCATATCATCTGTCATCATCATACTCAAAATTCTTTCACCTGCACCCTAATCCCTTATTATTTACCTGAGAGCCAGGATGACAGCCATCTCTCTCTCTCCCTCTCTCTCTCTTTCACAATCGTATCATTTCACTGTTCCCTCTTTACGTTTTTGCAATGATGATTAATTTGAAGGGCATAACACAAATTGGAGAGAAATTACACAGATGACAGACAGTAGGGTGGAAGCTCCTCTTCTGGATGGAGGCCAAAGGGACTAATTTGTTAGGAAGTTTTAGTGGGCTTGTTATGGATGTCACACTGCTGTAGTCTGTCTAAATTACTTACTTTTTTTGCATCCTCCATCCACACCATTATGTGACCCTTTGACCTTTTGGGGTTGTAAATAAGGTTTAATAAGATTCTGTTTATACCTACTCCTGGGAGAATGCATCATAGGTAAGCAAAGAGTCTATTAATAATGCACTGTGGCGTTTTGTCAGCTGCCAGTAAACCACAGATCAGGAAAATGTGAGGCCATGGAAAAGAATTCTTCTTCATTGATTCACTGGTAATTTCCCAGCATTGATTTCCCTTTGTTACCACCTTCCCATCTGAGACATTCTGAATAATTGATAAGAAAACAATATTCTCAGTCCAAAGCTGAAGCCTGTTACACATGATAACTTGCTCACGGGTGGTTTTCCCACAGCCCTATTAGAGCTAATTCTAGACAGCTACAATTTTGGAGGCATAGTTTAGGTTTTAGGGACCATAAAAGTACACACTCTAGAAAAAAGCAAGAAAAAAGTCAGAAATACAAGAAATGTTAATTATTTTACCAAAATCAGAGGGATCATACAAAATGCATGTTATTGTTTATTTAGTACTGACCTGAATAAGATATTTCACAAAAAAAAATGTTTAAATATAGTCCACAAGAGAAAATAATAGCTGAATTTATAAAAATGACCCCTTTCAAAAGTTTACATCCCCTTGATTTTTAATATTGTGTTCTTACCTAAATGATCCACCGCTTTTTTGTTTTGTTTTGTTTTGTTTTGTTCATGAGTCTCTTGTTTGTCCTGAATAGTTAAACTGCCTGCTGTTCTTTAGAAAAATCCTTCAGGATTTCACAATGACTGTATGTTTTTGAGATTATGTTTTTGAGATTCATCTTTTAACCCTGAGGACAACTGAGGGACTCATATGCAACTATTACGGAAGATTCAAACGCTTACGCTGGATTAAGAGCCGGGGGGTGAAAACTTCTGAATAGAATGGAGATAAATATCATATTAATATCAAATATCATATTTTTTCATTTAGTACTGCCCTTCAGAGGCTACAGAAGATAGTTACATGTTTCACAGAAGGCAAAATACGTTAAATTTACCCTGATCTTCAAATTCAAAAGTTTTCACCCCACCCCAGCTCTTAATGCATGGTTTTTCCTTCTGAAGCATCTATGAGCGTTTGAACCTTCTGTAGTAGTTGCATGTGAGTCCCTCAGTTGTCCTCAGTGTGAAAAGATGGATCTCAAAATCATACAGTCACTGTAGGAAAACAAAAAAAACAAAAACGCACACAGCTGTGAATCATTCAGGTAATAACACAGTATTAGAAGGGGATGTAAACTTTTGAACGGGGTCATTTTTATAAATTCAGCTATTATTTTCTCTTGTGGACTATATAAACATCTTTTACGTGAAATATCTTATTCAGGTCAGCAGTAAATAAACAATAACATGTATTTTGTATGATCCCTCTTATTTTGGTTAAATAATTCACATTTTGCAGATTCTGAAATGGGGATGTAAGCTATTAACCTCAACTGTACTGCTGGAAAGGCCTAAGACTCCTAAAATAAATATTTTACCACGGTTATTTGTTACAAATTACAAATGATTAGAAACAGTAATAGATTAATTTATGAAAAGAGTGCAAAAGAGTGAAAATCTACATCATAACAGGAGTTCTAACCTTTGTCACAAAAAGTCTTTTTTCGTCTTTTTTCCCCATCACGTTTTAGAAATCATCATAAGTTATATACATCAGCTTAAAGCTTAAAACCTCACAAATGCATCCTGTGAAAGCGATTTTAAAATCGGACATTGCATTACCATGGAAATGGTACTTTCAGTTCATATTACAAAATGTAATTGTTCATGAATTATATGATAATAAAATTATATGAATTATATGATACATAAAAATGTAAGTTTGGATATGGGGATGACAGTTAAATGGTTAATTTCCTTACTGCAACAATTCTGTTTTTATTCCCCTCCCTTTTCCCTTTATTAAAGCTGCTGGATGAGTCAAAATTATTTTCTGTGGTTATTTAATTATAATTACACAAATGCTGTTGTTAAATTATAACTTGTAAGTTGACTCAATCAGTAATAAATCTTTTTTTTTATGTACTTCACAATAACTTGTAATTAGCATTTGTGAATTTGACTTCAGCAATGAAATATATGTTGCCCTAAAGGGTGAATTCAGGTAAATTGGGACACTTTTTCCAGTGAAATCATTGGAACATTTTTATCAGTTATCGCAGTGCTGCAGTTCCATCAAATTCAGCATTGTAATATTTCTCAGTGCTATAAAGCAAAGTAAGACATTGAGACCATAACACCCTGACACAAACTCTCCATGGCTTGAAGTATCAGGGGTGCATTGACTGTGAAGTTTATGAAAATAAACAGCAGACACTGGGCATCGAAGAGATCTCTGCTTACATATGGTTTGCGTTTCTCGAAATCTCTCAATGCTATCTTCCAGTCCTTCTCTCACAGAGACATTCTCAGATGGTCGGAACGAAAGGCTCGGAAATCCAGTCTTAGATGGACTGGGAGGACCGGGACGCTAGACAATATGTATCGAATCAAGCCATTCTCTTATTAAAATGCTAAGTGCATGTTGCTTTTGGAATTTTTCAAAGGCTACATTTAGGGGAAGTTGTTACGCTGGGAATTATAGGAGCAGTCGATGGAAGAGGACAGAACGCCATCTGTGTAAACACACAAGAGCTTAGCATGGCTAGCTGCGGGCCATGCACTGAATGGCCTACGCTAAATCTACTTTGCTAAAAACGAAGGTTAGCAGAGCTGCTAAGTTAGCTTTAGGGTCCAGTGCAGTTCTCTGAGAAGCTTTAGCTTCATCATGTCCAGAAAAACTAAGAGAAATGATCAAAAGATACGTTTTCTTATGAATTCTCTGAAACGTTGATAAATCTGTAGCCTGAGCGAACATTAAACTAACATTGCAAATCTGGCTTCTTTTCATACACATTCATTTCACGCTGATGTCCACAATCTTGTTTCACATATTGTAGTGTTGACTGCTCTTTTTAGTCCTCAAACAAATATCTTGAATGTTTTTTCTTTGACACTTTTATTGTGAATGTCAGCTCCATTGTTTTATTGTTACCATTTTTTGACAGGCCATCCTCCAGCCTAATCTGATGCTGATAGTGAGATTTCAATCTTACAATGCAATATCGTCCAAGAATATCGTACAAACATATATTTCACGCACATCTGTCTTTGTGTGGGCTGCACCTGTCAGTCAAGCCACTTTTCAGCATTATGTCGTCTTGTTGGATCATTTTTTGATTCTTGGCCTTTTTTGTCACTGGAGTAAGTTAACATCACATTGAGAGGAGGTCACAGTATGCATATGCTCAAATAATTGCATGTGGACCTCCATGCACACTGCCACAACAGTTAAAAACAGCGACTTTTTCAATTGCTGCTGATTTATGCATGTCCTTTACGGAGCTGTCACGACATCTCACAGCATGCAATAAATTCTCATTCTTGTTCGACTTGTTTTTCCATATCAGCAGAGCACCTTCTCCTGCAGGGCCAAACAGCTGTGATTTCTGTCGTTTGCAGCCCTATATCATCATCCACAATGTTAAACCACAGCTGTGAAAACACATCTGAAATGTAACTTAAAAAGATATAGCAGATTACGTTTTATATAAAAGTACATTGTACAAGTTGTCATTTAAAATTTAATACGAATTAATTATACATTGTATTGTGTTGTCACTGTTCTCTTTATCTGTTACTTTAATATTTATAATATTCACAATAATTTATAGCTACATATATATAGAATATACATATTTTACTATATAATTAGTATTAATATTATTGCAATTTAATATTTATTTAATATTTATAATTATACATTTATTCTCTCCGTAACCTATCAATTTAATATTTATAATATTCACAATAATTTATAGTTACAAATACGTAATATATAATATACATATTTTACTCTATACTCAGTATTAGTATTACTGCAATTTAATATTTATTTTTAAAAGCAATGTAAAACAATTTAAAATACTTTATAGACAAAATCACAAAATCATTAATATAATATGCATTTACATTACATTAGTATAATTGTACAGTAGTTATATATTTAATATTTAATTGTAATATTTATAAAATTCACAATAATTTACTTTAGCCACAAATATAAGCAATAATAGTTTACATTTTACATTCTTCATATAATTATTACTTTAATTAATATTTAATTGTAAATATAATGTAAAATAATTTTAAACTATGACCAATAAACAAAATATTATATTATATTATAATACATTTTACGAAAAATCATATCATATATAATTGCACAATAGTTATATAATGTAATATTTAATTTTAATATTTATATGCACACTGTACTGTTAATTCACTTTATAGCTACAAATACCAGCAATAACAGCTTCATTTTATTAAAGTCTTAATATTCTACTATAATTATTACTGTAATTAATACGTAATTTTACATATAATGTAAAATACTTTCTATAGGTAAAACTATAACAAAATCATAATAATATAATATAATATAATATAATATAATATAATATAACATAACATAACATAACATAACATAACATAATATAATATAATATAATATAATATAATATAATATAATATATCCATTTTATGGAAAATTACATTTGAATAATTGTACAATAGTTATATAATATAATATTTAATTTTAATATTTATAATAGTCATAATAATCATAATTATTACTGTAATTAATATTTAATTTAAAAAATAATGTAAGAGTTTCAAATATATATATATGAAACTATGACCAATATATAATATAATATAATTTAATATTTAATTTTAATATTTATAACATTCACAATAATTTACTTTATAGCTACAAAGCAATAATATTTACATTTTTATATTCTTAGCATAATTATTACTGCAATTAATATTTAATTTTAAATACAACCTAAAGTTATTCATAGATAAAACTATAACCAATATATAATATAATATAATATAATAACCATTTTATGGAAAATTACATTGTATAATTGTACAGTAGTTATTTAATTTAATATTCAATTTTATATATTTATAATCACACTAATTTACTTTATAGCTACAAATATTCTTAATAATACTTTACATTTTATTATATTTCAGCTTAATTATTACTGTTATTATAATATAATATAATATAACCATTTTATGGAAAATTACATTGTATAATTGTACAGTAGTTATATAATTTAAAGTGTAATTGTAATTATAGTATTCACAATCATTTACTAAATAGCTGCAAATGTAACAAATAATAGTTTACATTTTCATTATATTCTTAGTATAATTGTTACTGCAATTAATATTTAATTGAAGATATAATGTAAAATAATTCATAAATAAAACTACAAGCAATATATAATATAATATAATATAATATCTAAGTGTTAATATTACTACAATAGTGTTAGTTCAGATGTCAGGTCTTAAGCATTATCAGTGATTATAAATCCGTTTAATTTAGCAGAAACATCCGCTGTATCCTTCCGCTGACAATCTGAACTTTGACCCAAAGTGGGGTGAGTCCCTGACTAATTGAATTATGCTTTTAATCACACACACTGCTTGTAAATATTATTTTGAACTTCTGCCCCTCTTGAATCATCACTAACTTTGCAGTGTATACATTAAATAACTGCATTCTGCTTTGACCTTCCCTACAGAGTAAGATACATCATTAAAACTTTAAACATCAAGAAAAACGAACAGGAAACACATCTGTCTGCTTATATCTTATATATCTTTTTATCTTCTTTCGCTTGAACTTTGCCTTCTTTTGGTTCTGCAGCAAACAGCAGGCACACACAAGAATCCTTCCAGACGTTTCGAACGTAATAACAAAAGTGCCAAGATCTCTGTGTTCCAGTCAAGTATTTCCACAGCACCGCCATCCACCTGTTTGATCGCCATCGTACCTGCCGCGTGTTCTTTATAAGGAGCCCAAGAATGCATTTCTGGCCATATGGACATGCGCCTGTTTTATTTGGAAACCAGAGTCTCAGTGGGAGGGACGAAGGGCCACAGACAGACAGACAGACACGGTAAAGGCCGTGACTTTTTGAGCCTCGTTCAGGGCCACGGTCATGTCGCTTATTGCATCGCTCTGGAATGAAGTGTGAACAAAACGTCTGCCATCAGAAAAGCCCCATTTAAAAGCAGGAGACTGGCGTTCATCTCGGGTTTATGAGGAGCCTTTAACAACTCACACATCATATGAAACAGTATTAGGAGAAATGGAAGATGGTTCGGGGTAATCCAAGTTAACGCACGACGCTTACCGCATCTGTACTGGTGCCACAGTCATTTGTGGAAATTCTCCGCACGTCCGAAGGCCTTTCATTATCACGTTTCTCGCCGTTCGTGTGAACCCTTTGCCAAGTGGCTTTCGCAGTCTTTAGGTCCCTTCCACCGAGATCTTCTGGGAGCCAATTAAATGGCAGTGCACTTTCTTTATTAAAGACCTAAAACATCACAGCCTATGGGAGACTGACAAGCCTAATGTGCAGGGAGCTATATAGTTGAAATAAAATTCATACATATTCAAAGTGGCATAAAAATGATTTCATCCACTGGCGTCGCGAAGAAGCCGAGCAATTAAACAGAAGGGAAAACGTATTTGTGTTCCACATGCGCTCAAAACCAAAAGAATCGGGAGATTTACGGCGGCCGCTGACCCCGAGCGCTCATGGTAGAAAGCCTCAGGAGAACCCGACTCAGGCTTCATGCCAAACACTTTAAGATTTAAAGAGGTGATGAGGAAACTATCCAGATGAGAAAGGAACACATTGGTAGGAGCACAATACCCTTTCTCTTCCCGTCGAACGCACATACACGAGCAGAAAAATCCGACGCGCTCTCTCTCCTGACTGGCCGCGTCGGGCCCGTCCCACGGGGGTCGGGGTGGCTGTGGAGGTGAGGTGTTACTCGCTGGCCACTTTGCCGGTGTTGAGGATTATGTTTATGGAGATTGGAAAATGAAACGAACGGGTAGGGAGCGTTAACCACCACAGGAAGAGCCGTTGCCAGAGCCTCCATTTAGGAGCGGAAATAGAGAATTTGTCAGCGTAATCGGAAGGTAATTAGGTGAAGCGAAACGGTCGGAGTAGAGGAACGTAGGTTGCCCCCTTTTGCTCTATGAGGTGTCAACTGCTAGCTGTCTTAGCTTGGCAGAAGTCTTAACCCACAATGGCAGGGCTCGGGAATCTGTGGTGGACCTGCAGGAACGACGCTCTGCTGAAGCGCAGTTTTTGTTAGCATATGTTGAGGGAAATCACGTGACTTGATCACAAATATCCTGAAAATGTGGTTTTAACCCAGTTTATCCTCAGGCAGGAAACAGGGTCGTGTTCAGAGTCGACGCATCATTTGTATTCTCAGCTGCTAATTGGCCAGCTGTTGAGTATGACATCATTATGGATAATGGATGTGGAGAATGCTGTGTTTCTTTTCTTTCAGAAAGCTGGGATTTCCAGCTTATTTGTTGTAACTTGTTCTTGGTGATGTTCAACTTTTTTGTTATTAGTCATATAATGAATAATGTACTTTTAAAAAAGCCCAACATGTGACATCCATCTTCCTGAATTTACATTTGTTTTAGTAAACTATTTTTTTACTTGCTGTTTCTGTGTAACTAGGAATTCCTGAGTGAAACGTTCTTTTAAGTCACAACAAAGTTATTTGTATTGCGCTTTTCACAAAAGACATCGTTTCAGAACAACTTTACAGAAAATCATGAGGTTAATGTTTATATCTTGATTTTACTGTTGTTCTGTAAAATAAAGTATAATAATAATAATAAATAAATAATAATTATTATTATTAAAAACTTGATCTTTTTCATTTTACAGTACAGTAGTATTGTTGCTGTAATATATTTCTTTTTTGGTTTGTTTAATTTTTATATTTCAATAAAAATAATAACAAGTAGTAGCAGTAGTAGTATTAAAATACTTGATTTTTCACTTTATAGTACAATAGTATTGTGGCTGTAACAATATATATTTTTTTGTTTGTTTATTTTTTTATAATTCAGTAAAATAATAATAATTATTACTATTGTTATTATTATTATTATTATTATTATTATTAAATGCTTGATTTTATGGTACAATACTATTGTTGTTGTAATAATATATTTATAATATATATATTTATAATTATAATAATATAATAGATTTTTGTTTTTATAATTCTAAAAAAATATATTATTATTGTATTATTATTTTACAGTACAATCGTATTGTTGTTATATTTATTTATTTATGTTTTTGTTTGTTTAATTTAATAATTCTATAAATTAATAATAATAATAATAATTTGTTATTATTATTATTAAATTATTGATTTTTAATTTTACAGTACAGTACTATTGTTGCTGTAATATGTTTCTTTTTTGGTTAGTTTAATTTTTATATTT